>KN835271.1:0-63834 GCA_000827255.1 Suillus luteus UH-Slu-Lm8-n1
GGATAACACTGTTCGGCTGTGGGATGGAGGGACGGGTCAGCCAGTCGGTGAGCCCTTGCGGGGGCACGCTGATGGAGTTAACTCGGTCTCGTTCTTGCCGGACGGCACTCGCATTGTCACCGGTTCGCAGGATGACACTATTCGGCTGTGGGGTGCACCAATGGAACAGCCATCGCAACAGCGCACCTTGTCAGATCCTTTAGCATCCTCAGTTGAACATTGTATCATGCCTCCCATCGAGTCCACCACTACCATGCCATTGAACACTTGGGACGGTCACTTCATTCGTTTCTCATCCGACTCCATCCATGCGCTGCGCAACACTTCTGAATTAATGGAGGGAGCATCCCATGACGACCGCAGTTCGACCCACGTTTTCCTGAATCATGCCAATGGATGGGTGGTGGGACCCAAAGATCGGTTGTTATTTTGGGTACCACCCGTTTCTCGACACGCATTCTATAGCCCTGGCACTGCATTAGTGATACCCAGAGGAGGTCCTGAGCTTGATTTGAGCCGTATGGCACATGGACAACACTGGCAACAGTGCCGAGAGTGGTGAATCTCTTTAAAGCTCTTGCGTTCCTCCCAGTTACTTAAATGAACACCTGTAGACCTTAGTATCGATGATGATCGTAGCAATTGATTCATTATGTAGATTTCAGGTACAACTTAGATGTGACCGAGTGCACGATGGTTCGAATGTTCATACTCCACATTTCATTCTATACCCATCATCCAATCCATGTTTGAGCGAACGACTTGTTGAAGAGCTGGCTGCATAACCCATGATGCATGATGTTCATGTTCATTTATGAAAGCATTTACCAAAAGGCAAAACGATTCCATCAGAGATACGGTTGCATGTGCGTCGTGAATTGTTATGAAGTGCACAGCATCGGTGCTTCCTCATAGCGGAATGACAAGCTAAATAGAAGGATATCATGGTTGCGGTCACCTGCGGTAGTACAACCCATTGTACCGAGTTCATTCAAAGCGGGCTAGACTTGAGAGAAAACAAGGGTGGGACGAAATGCGTTCATTGTGTTCACTGCAGTACAACATGTAAACACGATATCCACGACGAAGGCGGTGAGAACGAGAGCACTTTGAAAATGATGCGTGTAGAGTTGAACTGTGAGACACGAAAAACAGCTAGAGGGGGCAAAGTACTGGGAAGAGCAAGCAAACAGGGGATGAAATTGAGGCAATGCGAAGAGTAGGAGATAACATGAGGTATGATATTGAATGTGGGTGGTATTGGACACAGTGCACCAGGGTGATACAACGGGCGTCCTTGTCAAGGAGCTTTTCGATAGTCGATTTATGGAGAGTCAGCAAGAAGAGTCTAAGGAATACAATTGAGTTTCAGAAGTCTGCATTGAATTCATGATAAATGCGCGATAGACTGCGAATCACGGTCAACACCCTCAGGCCCACTGTCGTTAGTCGAGTGATTGGGCGACGATCGGGGTTCAGTGTAGCAGCGTTGAACGAGGCAGTGATCGTAGTTGGAGGGGCCTCAAAGTCTGCAATGCCCAACGCATGCGCAGTGAGTCTGGGAATGTCCGAGCCTTCATACTGTGAGGAACTGACTTCGTGGCTTTTAAATCTGGCAGCAGTGCTTACGATCAAGTTTTATCCGCCATATGATACCCTTAGAGTGAATGACACGACTTTTTCCATGCAGCAGCAGTCATGCTCCCATCCAAATCCTATGTTGGGTGCGCGAATGCGACTTCCATGTGAGGAAGTGAAACATGTGGCACTTGATCCGGATTCCTGGAAAGCTCGACATTGCAAGTCAGCATCACGTCGATTCATGTGTGTGCACCTAGTAACTTGTTCTCCAGATTCTCGAGCATTAGACTCAGTCATGCGTGAGTTCCTCTACATGATGCAGATGCGAACATTGAAATTTAAATCTTGATTTTCAACGGGGATTTGAACTTTGAAGTTTGATCCTAAGATGTGTGACAGTGCCGCGTCACAGGCGCGTCATCGTCATTGGGTTTAAAAAGACTCTACCGGCACCGCCCATGCCACCGGCAACTTAAACTCGTCCAGCGGTTGTAGAGCAGTAGAATTTCGGAAGGATCAATCACTTCATTGACAATCACTTGAGATATATATATGGCGACTACGGGTGTTACTCCAGGAGCTCCGAGGTCAATCGATGACCTGAAGCAACTACTTTGCGATGATGTCAAGGTTAAAGTCGCAGGTCGGTTGTGGTTGCAAACTCTGATAACTTGGTGTTCACAACGGCACTTATTCGTTACCCTGCAGGCATAGATGGTGCATCCCCTGCCTTCTGACCATTGAATAAGTCGAATGCTGACTTCTATTCCAAGTGGATGGCGTCCTTAGAGGAAAGTTCATGGTATTCTTCTTGCTGAGTCCGTCCTCTTCAATATCTGATTTGTTATCCACAGTCCAAAGATAAGTTCCTAGGCGCCGCAGCCTCAGAAGGATTTGGATTTTGCAGCGTGATTTTGTACGTCTTATTGCCACCCCGATTCGCTGTCATGATACAAGTTATGTTACAGTGGCTGGGACATGCACGATTCAGTCTACACTCGGGAACTGGCCATATCAAATAAAGAGAACGGTTACCGCGACCTAATGGCTTCGATAGACTTATCGACATTCCGTCGCATACCTTGGGAAAACAACGTACCCTTTTTCCTCGTCTCATTCTTTGATCCGAAGACTTCGGCGCCCATTTGCGCCGATCCTAGAGGCGTTCTGCGTAAAGCTGTCGACAGTGCGGCTTCTCATGGCATGGAATGCATTTCTGGTGTGGAGTTTGAGGTGAGCAATCTCAACCCATCATGCGTTGCTCTGAATGGACTCCCGAGGTCTTTCTAGTACTTCAATTTCAAAGGTGCGTCTGTGAAAATTATCTACGAGATATGATTGAAAGGGATCCATTCAGAGACTCCTGAGTCCGCGGCTCAAAAGTGCTTCACTCAGCTGCAGCCATTAACCCCAGGAAGTAAGCAAAGTAGCCGTTTGCTGCGTATTTGCTGATTAGATACACCGCAGTGCATGGATATAGCTTACTGCGCACTCAACTGAACCAAGATTATTTTCACGCGCTGTTCGATGAGAGTCTGAAGTTTGGTATAGATATCGAAGGACATCGTAGGATGATTTATCTGCTATAACAGTGATGAAGGCTGACTTCCGTGCAGACACCGAAACGGGTCCAGGTGTTCTCGAGACTGCACTCGCTTATACATCGGCTATGAGAATAGCGGACAACGCTATCCTTTACAAGTTCTTGGCGAAGAGTGTAGGGCTGAAACATGGAGTCCTTCCCAGTTTTATGGCGAAACCATGGGGAAACGTGAGTCCATCTTCAGTAGAATTTGTCAAAATCTCATGGACATGTACGCTGCTTTAGCTACCGGGCTGCAGCGGGTTTGCATAGATATCTTATTTGTGTCTAGTGCTTTTCTGACACCAGCTCAGACATATACACGTATCACTCAAAGACGCAGAAGGCCGCAACGCGTTCTCACTTTCAGACGTGGATCGTGATCACGGACGAGCTAATGCAGCGTTCGAGGACACAAGATACCTAAGTCAAATTGGGGAGCACTTTTTGGCCGGTGTGTTGGACGGTCTTCCTGATGGTAGGATTGATTTTCATGTTCGGTTAAGATGTAAATTGACGCTAAATTAATAATGCAGTGATGCCTATGGTGAGTGCCTGACTCCCATTAATGTGATGTTTATCCAAAACCTTGAGAGCTTGTCCCAACGATCAATGGCTACAAGCGTCTCGTTGGCGGTGAAGCTTTCTGGGCTCCTAATGCAGTTACATACGGGTACGATTCTCGTGCGGCTTCTATCCGCATTATTTCGCCACCGTCTGTTCCACCATCCGCAACCAGACTTGAAGTTCGTGTACCTGGTGCCGACATGAATCCCTACTTCGCCTTGAGTGCCATCTTTCAACTTGGCATACGGGGCATTGCCAATCAACTCCAGCTCACGACGCCACCCATCTCCAGTTACCAAAGCCACCCAGCCAGGAAGGAGGAGGTAAACTAGCAGATGATCTTGCAGTATCGTAACGCTAACTATTTGCGAACAGATTATTTTACTTCCTCGTTCATTGGAGGATGCGACCAACGCTATGATGAGGCCTGACAGCATTGCGCGCGAAGTGTTTGGAGATGACTTTGTGAACCACTTTGGAGCAACGAGGGAGCATGAGGTGAGGCTTTGGAATGCGGCAGTGACGAACTGGGAAGGTAGGCGATTACAGTCCATCTTTCACTTCATGCGATGATCCGGCCTTGCAGTTGAAAGATACCTTGAACTTGCATGAGAAATAAGAAGACCTCTTCGGGCGCATATAGATTCCAACTACAGAGTTCCTTGATTGTGGCATGCCTCATCTGAGATGTGTTAATAATATCTTCTGATGTGATGCTCACATCATTTGTCACTCTGCTTATCACCGTTCAGATCGCGTCAGCGTTCACTTTCAGGCAGATGAAACGTTCGAACACCACCATCAAGATCCTCGTATGACGCGCCCATAATCGTCTCCAGGCGCAGCTTCGAACTGAACTTACGTCACATTGTTTTCAGAATCTGCTTTCCATTGCCTCACGAGGGCCCTGGTTTTAACCTGGAATAGCGCACTCATTGCCTCCTCATGTTGCTCAGCTTCTAGCTCACTTACATGAGAGGTATATATATGCCTCGTGTGCAAAACTTCGCTCCTCCATTGAATGCAGATGGAATATTCGGCTGACAGTGTCGTGGCGGCGAGGAGTCTACAGACTTATATGGTGCGTCTCTTTCTTGTGAATAGAATGGCCGTCAACGGTGATAGATGATATGTGTGCCACAGTACATATACAGTACGTGCTATCCAAACTGTTTATTCCTCGTTCTAACGCAGCTCAGCGTTAACGGCCACATTCTGGGTAGGCTTGTCCTGACGTGTTTCCGTCCATCATTCAACTCCCTTATCCAGACTTATGATTATGCTTCTTCACTTGACCAGGAGGTATTGCACTTGTCATGATCTTTTTTGACGTTTGGTGATGATGTGTTGTTCCTAGTTGATGTTCCTGCTTCAATCACGCTGGACCAAGGTCAAAGTCCTTTATATCGTCACGCGATACATGCCCTTTCTCCTCTTTGTCGGGCACCTATATCGTGCGTTCACCCTTACCCTCACATCGCTCCAGTGATGAATTGCCTCTGTTTCAGTGAACTTTATCCCCAACGAGAATCCCAATGTATGTGAGCGCCGCATGGTGGACTTACAGACTGATCAACGACACTTACCGCACGAATTCGCAAGAAATGCCTGACGTTGAGCAACATTTGCAGATGTACGCACATATGGCATACATTCGTACGTCCTTGCTGATTGCTGCCCCTCACAGGTTTTAAATTGATATTGGTTATTTGCTCCGAATGTATCTCTCCTTCCTCTCTGACACATATGTGTTCCTGATTCTGTTTAACCAGGCTTTTTCATCCTCAGAACATATGTACTGTGGAACAGGAGCAAAGTCGTGCTTGGAGCCATGCTGTCCGCCTTTTTTGTGAGTCTCATGTCCTCGCCCCATCCCAAGCTTCTGTTACACCTCTCTCAGGCTGTCGTTGTGGCATTTGGCAGCATCCTCTTTTCCGCTAAAACCATCGCACTGTGTACGTGCTCTTACATCCCCTGTGTGTCCTGCTACCACTTCCACTTATTTCTTCCGCTTTCATAGATGAGACCAGCCCGATCCCAGGCATCACAGGCTGCTACCAGTCCTCGGGGAGTGTCGAGCTCTTCCTACCATTTGTTCTTTTGTTTGCGCTCGAATTCGGTAAGTCTCCGAGGTCATTCATATACACACAGTCGAGTGCTGACCAGAATCTCCCAGGACTTCTCTCCCTCACGCTCACACGCGTCGTCCATAGCTGGCGGTCTACCAACAACTGTCTATTTGTCGTCCTGGTAAAGCATAACATATTCTACTATGCATGCGGTCTGTGTGAGTCGGCTCACGCTCATGCTGACCGATTTTCCGTGCTTATCTTTCTTGTCTAAAAAGTGTTCTCGGCGGCAAATATCCTCATTTCGCTGCTCCTCCATGTGAGTGTACCGCCCCCTCCCTTGAGGCTGAGCCATTGACATTTTTCACGCTTAGGACGCGTACAATTCCATGTTCGAAGAGTACGCGCCTTCAAAACCTGCTGCGCATTCCCACTAACAACCCCCCTCTTTGAACATAACACAGTCCCCAGATTGTCATCCTCGCGATCCTTGCCACGTGCATGCATCTTCGTCTCTGGCATATCGATCGGCACATACATGACTCTGACGGCCTCATGCATATCCCTCTGTCCGACGCGTCACCTGCGGGCCTGCTTGTTTGTTCGACACCATTCATGGAATAATATTTGAACAATACTACGAGAACTGTCGCCCTTCTTATTCGCAAGGTTTTGCTTGTGTTTCTACCTGGGACTTGGGGAGGATATGTCGAGGTGAGCTTGGTTAGATTGATATGACAAGTCCTCTATGGGTGCATAATATGAATTATCAAGCCATGCATTTCCTTCGTTGCCGATGATGCGGAACTAACCTCTTGACGTAGTAGGGACATTCCGTAAGGTTTTATCAACCAGATCCCGGCAGTCTTTATGTTGAGGTTATTTGGCACCTATTCACCGCTGCCACTGTCTGACGCCTGAGTGTTCGGCGGGGACATAACGGCGCAACTATGACAGACGTCCCCCGCTTTAAAAAAAAAAAGATTTTTATTGGCTGATTACGCTACTGATGCTAACTATCAACTCCTCATACAGCATTACACGAGTACTTTAACCCTGACTTCACGTCACATCCTTTCCAGAACGTGCTAGAGAACAGCTGCTTCCCTTCACCTCATGAGAAGACTCGAGCGTTTCAGCTTCAACTTGGAATGGTACCTTCGTTGCGCCCCCGTCTTGCTCGGTTCCTTGGCAATCAATTTAAGAGGGTGAAAGGACATGTCTCGTGCGCGAAACTCTTCTCCGCCCACAGAATGCAGACAGAGTATTCCACCGGTGCCATCGCAGCGGCGAGGAGTCTGCAGACCTACACGGTGCGTCTCTTTCTTTTGTATAGGATGTCCGTCGATGATAATGGTTGATCTATGTGCCACCAGTACATCTATAGTGCGTGCTATCTGAACCGCGCTTCTTCTTTGTTCTAACGCTGCTCAGGCTCGGCGGCTACATTCTGGGTAGGCTTGTCCAGATGTGTTTCTGTCTTGGGCTGTTGAATTCGTTTGTCTAGGCCTATGATTATGTTTGCTCGCTTCGCCAGGAGGTATTGCACTTGTTCAGGATAGGCCTCTTTTGATTTTTGATGATACATGTTGTCTTTAAGTTAACATTCCTGCTTCAATCACGCTGGACCAAGGTAAAAGGCCTTTATGTTGTTGCACGATATGTGCCCTTTCTGCTTTTCGCTGTGCATTTATACCGTGCGCTCACCTTCAGCACCCATCACTCTGCTAATGAATTGACACGGTCGTGCTACAGTGAACCTGATTCCCAACGAGAACTCCAATGTACGTGAACGCATGGTGGACTTACTGATCGAACAACAATGCTAACGACACGATTTCGTCAGAAATGCCTGACGTTGAACAACATTTGCTCATGTACGTACGTAATGCACGCATGGACCTGCACGTCCTTGCTGAGTGCTGTTTTTCCCCTCTCTACAGGTTTTACTCTAATATCAATCATTTGCTCCGAATGTATATCTCCATCCTAATATTATACTCGCTCTTACTGATCCGTTCCATCCAGGCCTTTTTATTCTCAGAACATATGTGCTCTGGAAATGCAACAAATTTGTGCTCGCAGCCATGGTGATCGGCTTTCTTGTGAGCGCCATCCCCCACACGCACCAAATTGTTGGTAGATGTCTCAGTTAGGCTGTCATCGTAACATCCATCGGTGTCCTCTTTGCCGCCACTACCACCGCACCATGTACGAGCTCTTGCTCCCCTATGCGTTCTGCCACCGTTGAGACACATCCTCTTTGATTTCACAGATGAGACCAGCCCGATCCCGGGTATCACAGGCTGCTACCAGCCTTCGGGTAGCCTCGGACTCTCTGTACCGTTTGTTCTTTTGATGGCGTTCGAATTGGGCGAGTCACCGAGGCCATTTATATACACACTGGCGGGCACTGACTCACTCTCTCCCAAGGGCTCGTCTCACTCACTCTCATACGCGCCATACAGAGCTGGCGGGCGACCAACAATCGTCTGTACGTCACTCTGCTGAAGCATAATGTATTCTACTATGCTTGCGGTGTAGGTGAGTCAGCACATGCACATCTCAGGCCGTTTTTCATGCTCACTGATGATCATTCTCGTCCCGAAAGTTTTCTCTGCGGCAAATGTCATCATATCGCTGCTTCTCCATGTGAGTGCGCCGCCCTCCTCACTGAGACTGAGCCGTTGATATGTTACACGGCTCAGGATGCGTACAACGTTATGTTCGAAGAGTACGCATTTCCAAATCCCACTGCTCGTGAATATTCCTCTACTAACAACTCCCTCTCTTCAAATGTGATACAGTTTCCAGATCATCATCCTCGCGATCCTTGCCACGCGCATGCACCTCCATCTCTGGCATCTCGACCGGCACACAGAAGGCTCTGCCACCCTCATGCTTATTCCTCTGTCTGACGTGTCGAGTTTTTTACCTGAGACTCAGTGATATGGGTATGCTTGGTCGGATTGAAGTAACAAGTCCCCCACAGGCGTATATGATGGCCTCTCTACTGTACGATCTAATTTCAGGCATCAGGTTCCATGATTATGAATGGTGTACAACTGCATCAGAATGTGAGAGACATCTTGTATGGTTGTAAGATATCTGACTTGACATGCTACTCTCTGAGATGAAGTCTCTCCTACACCTCGTCATTACCACTCCACTTCGGCTCAATCGCGTAAGCGTTTGGTGGTGACACATTCCCCTGCCCGCTTTCAACAATGAAACGTTCTTACGCCACCAACAAGACCCTTATATACATCACGCGACCCATTATTAACTCCAAATGCAGTATAGCATGCTCCGGGTGTCAATTCACTTCAGGCTATCTGTTCTAGAACATAAAGGGCTGCTTCCCATGAGAAGGCTCCACCCTAGCCTTCAGCCCGGAATGGCACGCTCATTGCGCCTTCATTTCTAACCCATCTATATAAGAGTTAGGGCGCATGGTTGGCGCGTAGAAACTCTTTTTCTGCTCCTCTGAATGCAGACGGGGCATTCGGCTGCCGACATCGCAGCGGCGAGAAGTCTCCAAACTTACACGGTGTGTCTCCTTTTGTGTGGATGGGATGGCTGTTGATAAAAGCATACATCACGTACGTGTAATCAGTACATATACAGTGCGTACCATATGAACCAGGTTCTTCCCTGTCCTAACGGTGACGCGACTCAGCTTCGGCGGCTACATTCTGGGTGGGCTTGTCCCGACGCATGTGTTCCGTTCACTAATGAACTTGCTTGTCCAGACCTATGATTATGCTTGTTCACTTCACCAGGAGGTAAGCCCTTGTTAGGACAAGGTTCTTTTGTTATTTGGTGATAACATGCTGTTCCAAGTTGACGTTCCTGATTCAATCACGTTGGACTAAGGTGAAAGGTCTTTATATCCTTACACGCTATACACCTTTTCTCCTCTTCGTTGCACATCTATATCGTGCGTCCGGCTTCAGCATACATATCTCTGGTGATGATCGATGAATTGACATATGCTTCAGTGAACTTCGTCCCCGATGACAATCCCAATGTACGTAATATCGCGGTGGACTTGCTGACTGAACAACGCTCATTACATGGCATTAGATGTGCCAAACGATCAACAACATTTGCTCATGTACGTGCATGATCCCTGAATGCATGTCCCTACTGAGCGCTATTCCCTCGCACAGGTTTTAGTCTGATTTCAGTCATTTGCGCCGAATGTAATTCTCCTTCCCATCATGATAGTATATGGGTGTTCCTCATCCGAATCATCCAGGCTTTTTCATCATCAGGACATATGCACTCTGGAACAACAACAAATTCGTGCTCGCCGCCATGGTGATCGGCTTTCTTGTGAGTTTTCCCTCACTATTACCTCAAGCCCTTGGTAGATGTATCAGGCAGGCTGTCATCATAGCATCCGTTGGTGTTCTCTTTACCGCCACTGCCCAGGCACCATGTATGTGCTCTCACCTTTTCCTTGACGTTTTGTTATAACCCATGCACACAGTTGACACCAGCACGATCTTGGGCATCACAGGCTGCTACCAGTCCGCAGGCACTGATGAGCTCTTCGTGCCGTTTATTCTGTTGTTTGCTCTCGAACTGGGTGCGTCGCGGCGTGCATGTCCATTCACGGGGACGGGTTGACCCACACTTTGTCAAGGGCTCATCTCTCTCACCCTCGTACGCGCAATACAGAGCTGGCAGATAGCTCGTAGCCCTCTGTACAGTGTCCTGCTGAAGCATAATATATTCTATTATGCATGCGGTCTACGTGAGTCATTACACAGGTTATTTTTCCGTCACTGCTTATCGCTGATCATTCTTGTTTCTAAAGTTTTCTCGATGGTGAATATATTCACATCCCTGCTCCTCCAAGTGAGTGTACCTGTACATGTCCCTCCTATCCTAAGACTGAGCCGTTGATTTGCCGCACGCTCAGTATGCGTACAACGGCATGTTGCAAGAGTACGTCCCTCAAACCATATTGGGCATCCCTACTGACAAACCCTTCCACAACACAGCTTCCAAATTATCATCCTCGCAATTCTTGCCACGCGCATGCATCTCCACCTCTGGCATATCGACCGACAAATACATAGCTCTGACGCCAACACGCTTATCCCTCTAACTGACGTGTCATCTGTGGGCCGCACGGGGTGAAATCGGCTTGCTTGTTTGTCGGTGTCGTTCGTGGAGTGAAGTTTGCACAATGCGAAGAGACTGGTGACCCTTCTTGCGCACAACGTTTTTGGTGGGATCTGGATGTGTTTAGCATAGGAGCCAGCGTGAGTATCGCGAGGCGACTTAGGATTCGCGTGTTTAAGTTCCGATGCACGTTCTGAGAGACTGCCACGTTTGGACCTGGACTGTTTATGTAACATCGGTAGCCAAGCTTGCGCTGTGAGCAAACTGATGGAGCAGAACAAGCATATCTCGGTCAGGACCGGACTGCAGCTGCAAGGATATCACAAGTCGATTATGGTGGTACTAGTTCACTAGCCGCTATGGTGGCTGTGCAACAATCAGAACTTGTGACGTCATAGCATCAGATGGCATAGATGTGGAGACCGTCTGAGCATGCTGCAACCTAGGTTGCGGAGCAATATATTATACCACCAGAGATATTGCCGGTGGACAGCGAGTGGGAAATGAGTGAAAGAATCGCCTCTTATGCAGCGAACGTTGTACTGTACCATAAGACTTGTAACCTGTCTTCAAGGCGATCGGCGCTTCAGAACCCGAGAGCAAGATGTCTTCTCACAACAACCTCTGAATTTCGATGACGGGTCCAACCAATTAGATTCACGTTGAGATCTGTAAACGTACTGAGTAGACGACCCTATCATGATGTGCTCGTCAATATACCTCGACACAAAGGGATCAATCGCGAGCCAGTAGACAGTCTTCTAATGCTAGTTTGTAGGCCTGTGTCCTTGCGATCATCGGGACTGGCCGGCACGTGAACGGCTTTCTCCAAAGACAAGAATGCACACATGCACATAAAACTGAGTTGCCATCCAATTGTGATCAGCTGTGATTGTAGGATAGAGTATGCGGTGCGCGAGTTCTGAAGCAGGCCGTAAGATCTGAGGAGGGTATTGATGACATGGCGAATGATGCCTAAAACAATTGAGAGAACTAAGATGAAAGCAAACGGTGTGCTGTGTCTCTATGAATCTGCATATCGAGCGGATGGACAACATAAAAACAACCAGAAACGAGTCCACCCCGTTGGTTTGTCAATGATGATAGGACGCAACTGTGCGACTGGTGCACCCGGGGCGGTGGTATCACGAGATGGCGTGGATGTAGAGGCTGTCTGAGCGTGCTGTGGCTGGGCTTGTTTAGGTTGCGGAGCAATATGTAACTGCAGAGGTATTATGAGCCTGCAGCGAGTGGAAGACGCGTAAGAAAGACATACCCCTTTGTCCTTTACTGCAGCAACTCCATCTAGACTATGAGAAATCAGACCTTGCCTTGATGGTTGTTGGAATTGCGGTATCTCATCGTTGTTGGGATGACGCGTCACGGAGGACTAAGAGCTTTGAGGTCAGGATAGGAAGTGATGAAATTGAGACGACGGTGACCTACGTGAATACTATCTGGGGTGTCGTCGACTACGTATCCTTGCAGGGGTACTAGGCAGGTATCCTCAAGTTGAGCTGAACTTTTCATATGATCCGCCTAGAATATTCAGTAATTGTATCAGTTGCAATCATCGAAAAAAAGCTCGCGTGACATACGTCTGTGAAGGACTCTTCAGCTGCGACCTGCGAGTGGGATATTCAGTTAGAGTGGTCTTTACTGAAGAGTTGAACTCACATTGGGAGTAGGTAGTAGGTTTTCATGACCAGATTTTCTGAGGATAGCCTGAATATCCCATGCATACGCATTGTTGTCGTCGCAACCAGTGACTAGCACTGTTCCATCAGCAGAAAGGGTTGCGCATCTCACTCTTTCTTCATGTTGGAGAGGATTTCCGATTGGGAGGTTGGTGTCGAGATTCCAGAGACGCGCCGTGTGATCATTCGATGCACTCACAAGGAGGTTATCGTTCTGAGACAAGGAGATGGAGTTGACAAATTCTGTGTGACCTTGGAGGACGGCGATCTGCTGCCAGGTGGCTGTGTTGATTATCCTAATTATGCGATAAGAACCGGATATGAGTTTCTTTCCATTTGACGTCCAGGCCAAGCTCCAAACTGAATTGTCGTGTTTGATTGTCGTGAGCAGTTCGCCCGACTTTGCATCCCAGATTTTGACCCCGCTCTCGTTGTAACCCGCCGTCGCAAATTTTGTTGAGTCGGGTGAGTATGCCACGCTCACATACTCGTGCCCAGCCTCGATTGGACCCAGGACAGTTTTGCCGTTCTCGACATCCCATACTCTTACTGTCCCATCCCAGGAACCCCCAATGACTTGATCACCACTTGCACTCCACCACACTGACTTCAGACCACCAGTGTGCCCTTTCCATTTAGCAATGACCTTTCCCGTCTCCACGCTCCACAACCTCACTGTCCCACCCCAGCTTCCGCTTGCCACAGTGTCGCCGTTTGGGGACAATGCTATTGTAGACATTCTTTCTTTATCTTCCCCATCTCGCCAGTCTTCGCCAATCTGTGCGCCGCTCTTCAGGTCCCATAGTCTCAGCGAGCCGTCCCATGAACATGTGATGATCCGTCTTCCAGTCGGGAGGTAAACCACACCGTAGACCTTCCAAGTATGACCTTGCATCGTCTGGTACGGTTTGGTTGCCAAAATTTCATCCATCTCAATGTTGGGGGGAGGCATGGTCGGTGGTTGGAGTCTCGACATCGACGACAGCAGGCAGGTCGTGGACTACGTATCACGAGAAACCTGGCGCAGTTTCTGGGTTAGAATGGGTTATTAAGCGATGGCTGGTCAGTCGACGGGCCTACTTCTCGTCGTCAATACAGGCGCGCCAGGCATTGCTTACAAGACAGCTAGCTCACAGGAATTCGATCCTGACTGAGGACCGTTTGGGGGCTATGTATGCTGACGATTTTTTAGGAAATCCTTGCTAGTTAACGAATGCTTAACAACGCCTGGTACAAAAGCCCAAGGAATTACTCACGAGAGCCGCTGATGTAAATACCTCGACACGTGCTCACGCCAATGCACCGACAAGAGAGACAGACAGTAAATTGGGATGATGGGTGTTCAGTTTGGAGGAAGCACCTGTTGTCTAATTTGTTATGTGAGGTACGCATTCTGTGCCTTACCCTGATATTTGATACACATGTTCATGTAGATAAAGCGACCAGCCAGTGCTGTGTCCATCTTCCTACATTGTTTCCCATGACACTTTGCTACTGAAGACACCCTTCCTCGCTTCCTCTCCCACTCCGCTTCTATAAGTTTTTTTGGATGTATCTATCTTCGAGCCCGACGTCTTCAATTCTTCAGTATTTACACAAGGCGGTGCGGCATGCTTCTTCATTTGCTGTGCAGTACGTCATAAGCTCACCGCCGCATTATCAGACTCCAGGCGGCTGTACAGCCTGTACTATGCTACAACACTCCCTGCTCATCTGGAACAGGTGTAACACATCTTTTGTGCCATGATTTCATTAGCATCGAGACGGTGCAAGATCATGTCACCGAGATTCAAGGTTCGGAAAGTGCGCCTTGCAACTCTAGACGAGTCGGCCATTCAAATCAGTCGAAGCTGATTCTAATTATCAGGAGATTTGAAGTTCTTGCAGGAGTGTACTGCTACGATCGACGAACGATCGAACCTCGCCGATAATCACACAACCAAGATCCAACATGTAAGCAGAGGTGTAGAGGCATTTTGCGCTCTCGGATCCATTGATGGTATAGGTGAGTCGTCTTCCCGAATGACATATTGCTGTGATATCGTTGGTATGTCATCGTCTCGTGTCTGGTGTGAGATGATCACTCCGAGTGACGTACAAAGCTTCGCACTCGTGAATGTAATATATCGTTGACACATTCTGTCAAAAGGCTTCGAGCAGAGCTTTCCAGTTTCGGCGGGCAATCAGGCCTCAGGTCGCAGCAGTCGGTGGGTAGAAATCTGTGGGTCCGCGAAGGGCGAACGCAATCTTAAGAGGAGGAGCGAGGGCTGAATTGCGAAAGTACCCTTCTGCAAACCATCGGGCCAATAAACACCCAGAGGTGAACATGTACCTATTCTAATTTTGTGAGGAGTCTCCCGCGAATCAAAATTTTGGCAGAGGTCCAGACTCCAGATCTAGAGCGATGAGATATAATAAAAGCATTTCCCCGATTACCACGGTGAGTCGGGTGTAAAAGACAGAAATCCCAGCAGTTGCTTCCATGGTCATAGCATTGTTAGCTCTTACAAGTTGGTGAATTGAAGTTAATCGGAGTTTGTGTTGTAGCGATCTTACTCATCCAAAATTCTCTGCTTCCCTGTGTGTTTTGGGGTAGCTGCAGGGCTGAGGCGTGGGGTCCTCAATATAAAGCTATCCGATGGGCCTCGAACAGGCTTAGCCAGCCGACCTGCATCACGGAAGCGCTATGGATCCCGACCATAATATTCCTCCTGTCCCTATTGGACAGTCCTCTCATCCCCACGCCCAACAAGAGCCTTCACCATTAATATCATCTCAGCGTGTAGACAATGGAGTTCACTCACAAACCCAGTCAGCAGCGACTCCGAAGCCCCTGCTCAGCAGTCCAGAGGGGTATTCACCAGCTGGTGATCCTGATGCAGGCATTGATCCTGTCCCTCAGCCTCCTCCTGAGGCAAGTGGCAGGGACGGACATATGTTGCGCGGCCCATTGCAACATCCGTACATAGGCCCACCGGTTGGTAATCCTGATGCAGGCATTGAGCCTGTCCCTCAGCCTCCTCCTCTTGCAAGTGGCAGGGACGGACGCATGTTGCGCGGCCCATTGCAACATCCATACATGGGCCCACCGGTTGGTAATCCTGATGCAGGCATTGAGCCTGTCCCTCAGCCTCCTCCTGCTGCAAGAGGCAGGGACGGACATACGTTGCGCCGCCCACTTCAACATTCATACATGGGCACACTGGCTGGTGGTCCTGGTGCAAGTTTTGAGCCTGTCCCTCAGCCTCCTCCTGCTGCCAGAGGCAGGGACGGAAACATGTTGCGCGGCCCGTTGGAATACCCATACATGAGCCACGCTCGTTCCATCTCCTCTGACGTTGGCTGGAGTGTGTCCGAAGTTGGAGAAGTACCTCAGGTGTGTTTTGCTTCGCACATTTGCACTGGCATGTAATCTTCAGCTTGATATTACAGCGACGTAAAATCAGACAGCGACTTGCCCGAACTATTAAAGACGCAAAGAAAGAAAAGACACGATACGAAATAAAAGGTCGGTTTCGAACTTCAACCTTATCTGCTTGATATCCAAGCGTGAAGGTTTCTGGGAAATCTCTGACAATGTTCCTTAGCTAGGAGGATGGGTCGGGCATTGAACATTGCAATGGGCTTACAAGTTTTGCTTGGGGCACTCACTACAGGTATTTCGGCAGCATCATCAAGTAAGCAGGTTAGTTCAAACTATCGTCAGCTGAAAGTATGGTATAATGACTGTTTAACCAGACATCGATTGGCATCTCCATTCTTGGTGCGTATCTAACAGAGTTCTTCGTTCATTTGTATGATTAACATTCTTCAGGGGGCGCATCAACATTAGTTGCTTCCTATCTTGCTCGTAAACGGGGATCAAACGAACCACATACATCCAAAACTCTTGTCAAGGATCTAGAACAATTCTTGAGAGATTGCTATGCTTTTGAGATGGACCACGGGGAGGAGTACGGGACGCCTGGGGACAGATTGAATGCTCGGCTAAAGCATCTCAGAAGAAGATTCGAAGAAATTCTTGGAAATGCTGATGTGTAGGTCATCTCCGATTGCGTTGCTTGGACTACATTTGACGAACTGCTTCAGGCAGGAAAAACCTTCCTCGCCAGTCTGAGTAAGATTTGAGATGTACAAATATAACGCACATTCTGTGTCAGTCCTCCCGCTCCTTCTGTGCACTACGCAACCTTCGTTTTGCTTGATGATATTGATAGCGTGGCGTATTGGTGAGTATCGGATCATGCCTTGACAGCGGTAATGAAATGGTTAGCAGTCCCGTTCTGAAACTTGACATTGTTCTTAGTTGGGCTTGCAGATATGTTTATCGTGCAAGATGCCTAACAAATCAGTGAGCGCATGAACCCAAGTGTGAGTGAGTGCACGATGTTTACCTCCACGATGTAACATTACATTGAGCGTATAAGACTTCGAACATGCAGCATTACCTCTTCCTGTTCATATTTGCAAATTTGAATGGCCTAAAACCTGGAACGAACGTTGTTGAACGTTTGAACCATGGTCCAATGCCGAGTTGCGCAGTGGCGGAAATTTCCGTACCGGGGAATTTCATATAGCGACATTTACTAAATCTCTTTGACTATCGATCCTTCATTCATCTAGTGCTGTGGCCTTTCTTGTTGCCTCCTTCACAAATCTATCAGTTGCGGTAATATGGTTATCAGTTTCCCGCTATTGGGTCATCGGGAGGTGACCGTGTCATGTTCGATCCCTCAGCGAGTGCACTCGGTTTGGTCCAGCCTGGGTCACGCGAGTCCAATGGCATTCGCCTGTCTGCAAAGAGAAAGAAGCGCCGAGAATTGGCGGGCACATGTACTCTGTGTTTGCTTATTGGTCTAGACATTGAAACCTTCCGGTGAGGCTAGACAATGGCTTGATGCTGCGATCCCCAGGGTTGGCACTTGCCTATCTGATATAGAAAGTGAGGTTGATCAAATAGTCAAAGCTAGCGCTGATCGCCCTTTCTTTCCTCATTCTGGTCTATCAGATGACATCTGGTGTGACATAGCTCCCAGAGATCGCGAGACAATTATGTACAGTTTCACCAACGGCAGGGCTTCGGTACTCGAGCCTATCCTTTCTGGTGTAATTGAAAATTGACAACCTGAAGCGATAGGGTGCCGGTAAACTCTTGACCGACAGAAAAGGTACATACTCGCTGCAACGCTACAGGTTGGTAGCTGATGCAAATGGTCATGAGAATGAATTTGAACAAGTTAAAATTAGACTCACTCCTGAACATTTTCGCCAAAACACTTCCGAGTCAGCCTTACACCTCTCGTCGAGAAACAATGTTGACTGCTATTCTCGCACAGTCGGTGTAAAGTGTGCACTATCTCGAGGATGGCTGGATTTGTCTGCGGAGTCAATTTTGATTGCTCTTACCCTGCAATGCCCTCCAAGATCCATACCACAGTTCAGTCTTGAAGGTGCGAACTTGCACGGATGCAACGTTAAATATAAAGCACGAGAAAGTCACACCAGTCCATTTTGTACCCTATATGGGTAGCTGAGACTTTCATATTGTCGTATGCATTGGAGAGGGCCTTTCTTCTCACAAACCAACATATCCTGATTCAGGGGATGCCAAGTGAGTCGCACCATTCGGACGGGACCAATATTTTAGGCTCGAAGCTTTTTTTGCGCGATGAATCTCTTGACAAGCAGCAAGTTTTGAATTGGTCAGATAGAGATCTAGCTTCATTGCGCAAGTGCAGAGGTGCTTAGACATTGGGCGTCAGGCTATCGAAGAGGGAAACATGCCAAACGAACAGGTTGTAGCCACGGCTGGGCTTCTTTTCATCTCCTATTGGATCGGCGCTACAAGTGTGTACGCATTTCGATATGATCAACTGTCCTAATTCTGCTATCATTGATGGCCCGTCAGTAACAATCAGTTATGGGTAAACTGTAACTCACAGCCTGAGCATCCGGCGATTTGAATTGGCGACTCCCGCTTGCATCTAGGTCGGTAGTTTGATATTTTCTTGTCTGCTCTCCGATGATTGGGTTCAACGCCCATATGTCAGTCTCATCCCGGCTCATTGCCAAGTGCTCTCCTTCATTTCGGATATAATGCCTTACCGATTTGCTAGATGCCATACAACCCTTCAATGATGCTGATATACTGTCATTTCAGCCCACTGTGCCAATTACTTTCTCGCTTCCAAGTTGGAAAATCACGTCCGCTGCTTCAGGGGCAAACCCGATTTTGGAGTCACAAAACTTCGTCAGAACGCCTAGATTATAGAGATCTACGAGCAATAGAAAGGAAGCACTATCCCCACGTTCACCACGGTGGAGGCCAACCTGGGGCCGGCTGGGAATTAGATATATAGACGTTCCGTGTTCGTTGGGAATGAAGGCGCACCTTTTTTCATGGCGTGATGACTACTTTGATGCCAAGTCATCAACATTGCCCGGAGTTACATGGTACGCGATTTCTGGGAGCCGGAAGATAATACTGGAAATTTATCTTCATTGATTGATGAAAGTATGTGAACCTGTGGAGGCTCGAACTACTAGCGGTGGCAGCAATAAGGCGCCAAACATTGCTGAATGAAGCAGTTGTTAATATAATATTTCAGAGCGCTCGGCACTCGTTTTGTCCCGGAGAATCGGCGGACATTATCAAAACAATGTTCGGGAAGCTCAATAGGAATCCGACGGGATTCAGTGCAGCAGTTTCATCCATGCCAGTAGAAGGAGGTTTCAGCTGACCGCTAGCGTTTCTGTTCAGCAGGCAGGAATGGAATTAAATAAACTCAATCACGTTTAGTGTCTGAAGTCGTTTGCAGAAGTTCAGAATTGATCGCTAGATAGTGACATCAGTTATGTGATTCATGTCTCAGTTCCAAGGACGAGTAAAAGTACATGAAACATACTCCCAGCCACCGTGTTTTGCCCTATGAATGAGACGGCCCATTGAAGCGCCACGCAATGTAGCCAAACTGGTACCTTCCCTACCAGATGACTACTTTTCTCATGGAAAGACCATCGTGGTCGGGGCCCGTGCGATCGCATCATATGAAACAAGGCACGGTTGTCTCCGTACAGCGTTGCGGCCTTTAGACCTATTCTGCGGTAAAGGCAGACTGGCTTTCCCCTGCTCTCGCTGCCTGTCCTCGCAGGCTGTGAGGCCATGCGCAAGGGTTACTAGCCATTCATGACTGAAGAAGACAACCTCGCGGATTATACGCGCTGTCGAACTCTGCTCCGGAGACGACAGACATCACCGAACCGCACCGATGTTCTGGAGGAGGAAGATTGGGTGGGTCCATCCAAGAAGGAGCGCATTTTTCTGATACTTGACACTGTCAATGGGTCATCCTAAACCAATCATTAATAAGCCCGAGCCTGCCAGCGAGTGTTTGACAACACAAATGGATGATTTGTGATACCGGAAATGTAATTTTACTTGAAGCATAAGCTTTTTAAAAGCCAACCGCAGCCCTGACTCGGAGGCACTCCGAGGGAGCGGCGCGTCACAATTGTGTCACAACCAAGGCGAAGATCATCGCGTCAGCCTGAGCCACAAGTATCAGCATCTCAAGCTGCAACAAAAGTTACTACAAAAGATGCTGCCCATTTGATACCTTGCAACAGAAATCGTCTTCCTAGTGCTCATTGTTCATGGCTGAACATACTCCCGATTCCTTCAAAATTCTACTAGAAAAACTTGTCAAGACTCCCGAGTATTTCACCCCGGAAGACCTTAAACTCGCACTTCAACACCTTTTTACCCCCGATGCTGCCCTTCCCGCACAAATAGGTGCATTCCTTGCTGCCCTCCATATAGGCAGAGTGGAAAGACGTCCAGAATCCCTCGCAGCGGCTGCCGAAGTCCTAAGGGCGCGCGCGTTGCAAGCAGCCATCGAGGATGGAGACACGGATTTTGTGGTCGATATTGTTGGAACTGGAGGAGATGGTCACAACACCTTTAACGTCAGTACAACGGCAGCCATCGTTGCTGCAGGCGCAGGTGCTCGAGTAATCAAGGTAGGATTGTTTTGCATCTGCTACGCTAACTTGGCTGACGCGTCAAATAACAAGCATGGAAGCAAGGCTTCCACTTCTTCATCTGGATCAGCGGATCTTCTACAATCCCTTGACTGCTTATTCACTGCCCCTTCGCCAGGCACTCCCCTTCCCATATCTAGGGTGCCGTTCACCTTCATCCTCGCGCCTCATTACCATCCCGCGCTCGCTATGATCGCACCATACCGCAAGTCTTTGCCATTTAGAACTCTCTTTAATGTTCTGGGACCCCTTATAAACCCTGCACGTCCACGAGGCATGGTATTGGGTGTAGCTGAGCGCGAGCTCGGTCCTACCTTTGCTCAGTCCTTGTATGAGGGTGGCGTTGAGCGCGCTCTCGTGGTATGCGGAGCCGAAGGACTTGATGAGATCAGCTGTGCCGGCGACACGCACGCATGGCAATTGGTGGATGGCAAAATTACTGAAATTACATTGCACCCAAATCTTTTCGGACTGACCATCCATCCACTTGCGTCCGTAGCTGGTGGAACGCCGACAGAGAATGCAGAGACATTCAAAGCGCTCCTCAACTCAGGTAATGACATACCAGAGTCATTGACACCTGTTCTGCACTTCGTCTTGTTGAATGCATCGGCGCTTCTGGTCGTTGCAGGTTTAGCTTCAGACTTCAAAGAAGGGGTTGCGCTAGCGATGAATAGCATAACTTCAGGAAGCGCATGGGATGCACTTGTGGCGTTCCGAAATGCTGGTAGGGAGGCAGCGAAGGAAATAAGTGAAGTTGAACGAAGGAAAGCTTGATGCGACTATCAGGATACCCGCCTGCACACGCATACCTCGAGGTTCTTATCAATTAACACTATTATGGCGTTCAATTTATCTTGCTATGCGATTTCATACCTTCACGTGTATGCATATCACAGACTATGATCGTGGGGTGAGCACTCGAGCATTTGATCACCGCACAGAACTGTCATTGTACTAATCGGAACTGCATGAGACAATACTCTCGCTAGAAAGTTAATTCTATCACCCTATTAGCCATTAATCAGCGAGTTGGTTCTTGATTCTTACAATTTAACCATTTCTAACTTCCCAGTGCGCGCCTTATGATGCGATGCCCATCTTTGGTCGGACCACAATCAGTCGTAGTTGCACACTCGGTATGCATGATGCGGTTCGAAGTTTCTCAGGTAAGTTCCATACTTGTGAAGGGCCAGCGGGATTTCTTATTCGAACATAGCGCTTATATTTTCATTATTCTCGCAGTTCCTTCGGGTCCAACTACCTCGAGACATCATCGAAGTGCGTTCATTACTATCTGCATTGGCTGCCACTCAATTATGTACTACATTGAGGATTCTATTTTACGTCAAATCTAGGTGAAGTTAGTTTTGGGAGCGTAGCTGCCTTGCGCTTATTATCCTTCCATCGAAGGTTTTTATTTTCTCCTTCCTGATGAGTGCCAACTTTATTTATCATGCACGTAACGATCATGCACGTAGCGCCTGATAGCAGCACGAGCTCTGGTATTACTCAATAGCCCTTGCACGATCTGGCCATTCTCTGTGAGTCGTGGGCTTGTAGAAGATCAAATTTACACACACTTTCCCTACGGCCTTTTGAACAGACCAGTATATAACAGCGGTCAGTTCTGACAGATACTGGTGCGTTATCTTTACCATGACCTCTCCCGTTAAAACGAACGTCTGTTCAACGACGATCAGACCTACTCCGCCATCGCTTTCCACACCACAGACAGATCAGATATTCTCAAAAGACTTCCGATGTCTTCCCATTCCGAGACGACTCCGTTATGACCCTGACAGGCCCTTCAACTTCGGCATATTGCTCAACATATCCTTCGGCATAGGCGCCACTTTGGGTGAGCCCTACTTACAAGGATATCAATCATAGGTGGCTTATCGTTATTGACATAGTTGTTGCCAACCTGTACTATTGTCAACCAATTCTAAGTAAGTCAGTTTGACGATGTATGTTTGTTGCCTTGACGAATCATGTCTCTGAAGTTCAATTATCGGCTTCTTTCCAGGTCACGTATGACGAAGTGGCAAGGTGTGAATGCCTCCAGTATATGATCGAGACCGACGAAGCTAATGTTCCCATAGAATATCGACACTGGTCCAAGCTGGGTGAGATACCGAAGTCCTGATGACATGGCTACTGTTAATGATGGATAAATCGATCAGGTTTGGTATTGGCCTCCTATTCATAGCGCCGCTCGGTGACATGCTCCGCCAGCGCCAAATGATATTGCTCTTGATTGCTCTTTCCACTGTATTGACCATAGGACTCGCGATTACAAATAACCTTTTGGTGTTTGAAATCACCTCGTTTTTCATTGGGTTGACGTCTATCACTCCCCAAATTGCTGTCCCCCTAGCAGCTGATCTCGCTCCCCCCTCCCGTCGTGGATCAGCTATCTCAATCATTTTGTCAGGCTTTTTACTTGGCATCCTTCTTGCCCGCGTACTGTCTGGCGTAGTGGCCAATTACACGAGTTGGCGAGTCGTGTACTGTGTGTCCATTGGTACCCAGAGTATTGTCCTGGGTGGCGCATACATGTTACTTCCGGACTATCCAGTACAAGACCGGGATCTGTGCTACTTCGAAGTTTTTCGTTCCATGGTGAAATACGTTGTCACAGAGCCTCTGGTTGGCCAGATCATGGTGATAAACTGGGCTTCCAGCGCGTGTTACACCAATTGGTGGGTAACCCTCACGTTTCTGCTCGGCGGACCACCATATAACTACTCTACGTCAGTGACCCTGTCTTATTATCACTCATTTTCTGACGCTATCGTATCAGCATGATCATCGGCTTGTTTGGCCTCGCTGGAATGTTGGGTGTGATTGTCATGCCATTTATGGGCCGTCTAGTCGATAGGCTTGTGCCATGGTGGTCCGCCATTGTCTCGACGATGCTTCTTTTGACGTTCCAAGCAATACAAACCGGGGCGGGGGGTACAAACGTTGCCGCGGTCGTCATCTCTTGCTTTGGACTAGACGTATTCCGCCAAACCCAATCTGTATCACTCTCTACGCTGCTGTTCAGGTACAGTTTAATTAGATCCATCGTTCTTTCATTCTAACAAGAATGAACCAGCCTTTCAGAGACTGCTCGCTCGCGTTTGAACACTCTGATGATCATATCAGTGCGTCAGATCGCACCTGCTATCATGAATCGGCTCAACCTGATGAGACATTGAACCCTTTGCAGATTTTTCTGGGCCAGATTACTGGAACGTCTGTCGGTACTCACATTTTTGTTGAATATGGCTGGCGGGCAGATTCTGCCTTATCTTTGGCTATGTTTGTCTTCCAGCTTGTGGTGTTTATCGTTAGAGGTCCTCATTGCCCCGGGCATCGGTGGTTTGGTTATGAAGGCGGACTAGAATTTTGGCGCAAACCTGGGCAAGCGATTGCGAATAATGATCCCGAAATTGCGGGTGACAGCACTCTCGCTGTAGTCACCAGCGAGAAGAGAGTGCTGAAGGCAAAGATGCCCAATAATGGTTCGGGCTTGGCCAAAAATTGATATGGTAGAGTCATACAGAATTCCACCTTCATTCGGGCTTGCCTGCGCACATGCTGCGTTTCTCACTCATGTATACCATCACCTCAATTCCACTCACTTCACGCAGGTCGTGTAATGTAATCGGCTAGCATCGGTTACTTAGAAAATTGCTCATTGCACTGGCAGTCACCTTGTCGCCCGTAACATAGATCATTGTTTATATATACTGTACAATTTTTTTTACGCTGAAGGGGGGTACTGTAAGTTATGCATTGAGCGTTAGAAACACTTGTGAGATGCATGCATGTCCGAGGCTCGAGCGCTCATCCAGAGGCAGTTTAAGCTTATAAACATTTGCTACGTAATTTGACCGCGTGGCTGTGTTGACTATTATGCGTAGTCTGCTGTTGGTCTGCTGACACCGTATCATGGATCCATTCGGCTTAATGACTGTCAAGAAGCAATCAAGAACTGTATGTTCAGTCAGCTTGTCTCCCATGCTGTATGAGATATCGCTGGTCCCACGCCGCGCCTGATAATAGCACGAGCTCTAACATCACTACGAGTGCATGGCGTTTCTGGCATTCGGACTTCCGCACTGACTCACTGAGTCGTGGACTCTTCGGTGAGTTTGTTACTCAAATATCTAGTGCACTGGTACTATGTGGTCTTTTTGAACAGGCAAGTTTATATATATCAGTGGTCAGGTCTCACAGAATACTGGTTCGTTCCCTCTGTTGCGTGAGTCATGACTTCTCCTGCTGAAATAATCGTCAGTTCAACAGCAACTCAACCTACTCCGTCGTCATCGCCTGCCACAGCGCAGGTTGATCCGACATTCCTAAAAGACTTCCGATGTCTTCCTATTCCAAAACGACTCCGTTATGACCCTGATAAGCCTTTCCACTTCGGAATGTTGCTCAATGTATCTTTTGGGATAGGCAGTACTTTAGGTGGGTCATTACATCAGAACGTTCATAGATACATGTTTAACTTCAACGCAGTTGTTGCCAACCTATATTATTCTCAGCCAATTCTAAGTACGTTAGCTTCGCAAGTTCTATCTGTTGTCTTGACCCGTATGTCTCAAAGTTCAACTGTCGGCTTCTTTCCATGTCACGTATGACGAGGTGGCAAGGTGTGGATAGCCAAATGTCTTACCTAGATCGGTGAATCTGACATTCGCACAGAATACCAACGCTAGTTCAAGCCGGGTAAGGTTCCACGATCATTACAATGGCTACTGTTAACGAAGGTTTAGGTTTGGTATTGGCCTCCTATTCATTACACCACTTGGTGACATGCTTCGCCGGCGCCAGCTGATATTACTCTTGGTTGTGCTTTCAACAACCTTCACAATAGGACTCCCTATTACCAACAACCTCTTGGTGTTCGAGATAATCTCGTTTCTGATTGGGTTGACATCTGTCACTCCTCAAATTCTCGTTCCACTGGCCGCTGATCTCGCTCCTCCCGCCCGTCGTGGATCAGCTATCTCAATCGTTGTGTCAGGTTTTTTGCTTGGCATCCTTATCGCCCGTGTACTATCTGGCATAGTCGCCAATTTCACGAGTTGGCGAATTGTGTACTGTATGTCTATCGGCATCCAAAGTATAGTCCTGGGTGGTGCATACACGTTGCTTCCGGACTATCCAGTAAAGAACTGTGATTTGTCCTACCTCGGGATATTTCGTTCCATGGCGAAATATATTGTCACCGAACCTCTTGTCAGCCAGATCATGTTAACAAATTGGGCTGCCAGCGCATGCTACACTAATTGGTGGGTGACCCTCACATTCCTACTCGGTGGACCGCCATATCATTACTCTACGTCAGTGACCTTGTCTTATTAACACTCATTCATTGACACCGTCGTGTCAGCCTGATCATCGGCTTGTTTGGCCTCGTTGGAATGTTGGGTGTAATCACTGTACCATTCTTTGGCCGTCTGCTTGACCGGCTTGTGCCATGGTGGTCCGCTATTGTTTCGACTGTGCTTCTTTTGGTGTTCCAAGCAGTACAAACTGGGGCAGGAGGCATAAACATCGCCGCCGTCATTATCTCTTGCTTTGGATTAGACATGTTCCGCCAAACTCAATCCATATCACTCTCTACACTAATGTTCAGGTACAAGATCATGTGTTTTGTAATTCTGCCTTACTGATCGACAATTCCAGTATTTCGGAGACTGCGCGCTCGCGTTTGAACGCACTAACGATCATATCAGTGGGTCAATTCACATTTTATGTTATGAATCAGTCTGATGAATCGCAGGTTTTTCTGGGTCAAATTACAGGGACGTCCGTTGGGTCTGACGTTTTTGTTGGATACGGCTGGCGTGCAGACTCTGCTTTGTTCATGGCTATGTACATCTTTCAGCTCACTGTACTTACCCTTAGGGGTCCCCATTGCCCTGGGAATCGCTGGTTTGGTTATAAAGGCGGGCTGGGGTTCTGGAAGACGTTGCCGTCTAAGCAGTCCCAACTAACCTCGAGCGACGACCCTGAGAACGCAGGATGCGCTCGGCCAGTTGTAGTGTGCGGCGAGAAGGGGGATGCCAAAGGAGGCGGTGAGGAGCTCCGCTAGCCTGAAAATTTCTTGTGCCGAAACTTGACACTCGTACTGAGCATATCATATACCGCTAGTCTAGAGGTTGCAACATGCAGCAGTTGATCGATCTTATCATGCATACCACCGGTTCACCAACTTCATACAGTTGTTCCATGGTATGGTGCATATGCAACTCCTCTAACGCAACAGAATTCGTGCTGTTTCAGGTTGATGTCAATTTTACAGTCTATCACCGGAAATTTCAATCAGATTTTGTATGCTGCCGTCGGAGCCACGGAACAATCCCTCGCTGAAAGTTGCCGTCCACGTGCTTGCAGAATTCTGCCACGCAGCGGCAATGCATGGTGGATCGGTCCCATGATCAAACATGCATGTGCCTGTGCATGGTGTCAGCATGCCTTCGGCGAATCCAGCCGTGGAGGTCTGAATTTCGCAAATTGTCACACCTGCGGTCATGCATATGACTGATAACGACTACAGTCATTTTTACAGGTCACACTTCCAGCTAACTAAGGACTAGCTTCCAAGAAAATGCGGGGCCGCTAGGTCTGCGCCGATGATTCTGCGGTTTGCGGTGAAAAGAGTTGAGTGTCAACTTTAATCCTTGCTCAGTGCTCGACGCACAAGTAATCTGAGAGTCTCCAAATTTGGGGTCGCCATAAAAATACACCAAGTTGAAGCACATGGGGAGAAAATAGTATTCCCAAGCATCCGAGCCAGGCTTTAGGATTCCGAAGGTGCTCAGGACTTGGTGCTTGGTAAAGCGTACACAATCTTGCAAGGCACTGCGGTTTGGCGGAATTCAACAATTTGCTTTAACATTCTTGGTTGCTTGGTTCACACTCAATGTTGAGACTTGTGGAGAATGCAGAGCTGTCTCCGACTCCTCATTCCGCAGCTGGTTGAATCCGTGAGAGTAAGTGCTAAGCGCTGGTGGCAGACTTAATATTATGTACTTACCAATGCCAAGGACGGACTTCCGTCTCATTTACGTACGGTCGATTGCTGACAGTCGCGGCCGGTTTATAAGCCTTTACTAAGGACGTCATGTGTATGCAAGGGCGGGCAGTCACGGTTGTGTGTTTTCTCTTGTCGATTTCTCGGCCGTTAACGTCTAGGTTTTGCGCCCTACGTCGCTCAAGTGCGTAGATTTTTTTTGTGTTTTTTTTAGTGTTTCCTTCTTCGCACATGGTGCACTATAGTATGACTTAGCCACCGGTATGGTGATTGTATCACTCCCAGTGCTTCTCGTTATCTTGCATATCTTGATGTTTATCACAGTTTTTGTTGTACTAGCTAAACCTACCTCAGCTTTGTTCCTAGTGATCGGCGGTCGCTGAGGCTCACTCCAGTCTAAAATGTCTCCCTCCAGCACTGAGAAGCTAGGGGCGCACTGCGAGTCTCCCGAAGCGATTGCCGAAACAATTGCAGCGTCCGCAGAAGAGAGCTGGCCTACAAAAGATTTCGGTCTTATACCGATCCCGAAAAGGCTCCAATACAATCCCATCAAACCTTTTCATTTTGGCATCTTGCTCAACGTTTCCTTTGGATTTGCTAGCACATTCAGTACGGATTTCTCGGTGGACGTTGGACGGATGCTAATGGTAATACAGTTGTCGCTAACTTGTATTATTGTCAACCGCTGTTGAGTATGTCGTTGCGGAGAGTTGTTAGCTGCGCGTGTGTCTCTGATCACGAAATTCGTGCATAGTCGAATTTTCAAAATCATTCGATGTAACATATGAAGAGGTTTCACGGTATGTTATTTCGTCCGTTTCAACAAATCTGGGCTAATAGTAAGCATGGTTCGGTTATCAAGTATCCCCACCCTCGTTCAAGCAGGGTAAATAAACTTATCAGTTCCCGATAGTACGACTTATTATCGTGTCCCAGGTATCTAGTGGGATTACTTCTGATATCCCCCCTCGGCGACCTTGTTCGACGCAGGCAACTGGTGTTACTGCTGGTTGCGACATCTACTACTCTCACGATAGGTTTGACCGTGACCACGAATGTCCGGATCTTTGAGGCCTTGTCCTTCTTGATCGGCGTTGTAACTGTCACTCCCCAGATTTTGATGCCTCTAGCTGCAGATCTGGCACCACCCGAACGCAGAGCGTCTGCATTGTCTGTGGTACTCTCCGGCCTCATGTTAGGCGTCCTGATCGCTCGTGTCTTGGCTGGCGTCATAGGCAATTTTACAACCTGGCGGGTAGTCTACTATATGTCAATTGGTGTCCAATCACTGGTTCTCATCGGCGCCTACCTGATGCTTCCCGACTATCCATCCAAAAACCGTGACTTGACCTACTTCCAAATCCTCTTTTCGATGGCCAAGTATGCAGTAACCGAGCCACTTGTGATACAGGTGGCCATGATAAATATTGCATCCAGCGCATGTTTTACCAGTTTTTGGGTCACTCTCACCTTCCTTCTCGGAGGTCAACCCTATTACTACTCCACGTACGCACATATCCTCTGACTTTTTACCGCCCGAGCTTGAGACCATTTTCAGTCTCATCATCGGTCTCTTTGGTCTCGTTGGCATGCTGGGTGTGCTCATTGGACCTTTCGCAGGTCGTCTCATTGATAGGCTGGTTCCTTGGTATGCGACTTTGATAGCCACTGGCTTGCTCCTAGTTTCCCAAGCTGTACAGACTGCAGCAGGTGGGATCAATGTTGCAGCTGTCGTCATCGCATGCTTCGGGCTCGATGTTGCGCGACAGTCCCAGCAAGTGTCCATGACTACTCGAGTCCTGAGGTCAACACTTTTTTGTTTTTCGATGAAAAAAATCGTTGTTTACTCACAGTGATCATACCACAGCATATCTTCCGCAGCTCGTGCGCGCTTAAACGCCATTCTCATTCTATCAGTGAGTTCCGCAGTGAGCTATCAGTCGGAGTGTCGTTGAGCAAGTCGTCCTAGCTGTTCATCGGGCAGGTGATGGGCACGTCTGTTGGCACCCAAGTTTTCGTGCAACATGGATGGAGAGCGTGCTCACTTTTGATGCTGGCGCTGCAAGCC
This sequence comes from Suillus luteus UH-Slu-Lm8-n1, assembly GCA_000827255.1. NCBI lineage: Eukaryota > Fungi > Basidiomycota > Agaricomycetes > Boletales > Suillaceae > Suillus > Suillus luteus. Next base: position 29,783 of record KN835271.1, read on the forward strand.
TTCCAAATTCTAGTTTTATTGCTCCGCGGTCCACATTGTCCTCGACATCGTTGGTTTGGCTATGAAGGGGGACTTGAGGCGCGCCAGCGTGTTGTCTTGGACAAGGAGAAAACACGGAGCGGCGAGGGGGGGAAAGTGGAACACGATCCAGAGGCGCAGATAGAGGCACCGATGCAGAATGGTGAAAGCCTGTAGTCTGATGCATCATAGTACATAGAGGATAGAGCGTGGTCATCTCGCTGGAAAATATTTAGCATAGATAATTTGGATTGGTGTTTTTTTTGGGACTGGCTTATAGTCGCAAATGCAAATCAAGGTTGGATACGATGTTGAAATTCCTGTAGATGTTTCAGGTGAGTCGCCGCGGGATATTCCCCAGACAGACTGCCAATCAGAGAAACAAAGCGCAATCCATCTGTTGTTAGAACCGATTTGTCGAAGTACAACATGAGGCAAGTCGGGATTTCGTACAAACACTTATCATCGCGGAGCCAAAAAAAAACAAGTAGTTCCGGGCTTTGGACATTGTACCGTCTCAGGCATATACATGAATGGATAAAGTGTACTAGAATAGCCGCAGAGACGCTGAGGCGACTGACATACTCCACAGTCTGTGGGGCAGGACATCCCTGCGGGACAAGAAAGCCGATTTGACGGATAAAGGCTTCTCGCGTACCACGCCGATAGGTGGCAAGGGTGGTGACTACATTGAACGCCATCACCGAGTGCACAATGATTACGCCGCACTTGCTGCGGGTGCCTACATTTCTGGAAAGTTCTCATGTTTCAAACCATAAAGGAGAATGATCCATTGTGGCTGGAGGCATCTTAATAAAGATATATCGCCCTGTTTTGTGCAGTTTGTGCGGCAGATAGTGTCCCAAGGATGCGCGGAAAGGGAAACGGGACAAGGAGCAAAACGATGCATACGTGTGGTGAGAGAGAAAAGGGAAGGAAGCTAGTGAACCCTGCATGCAGGGGCTGTCATGTCGAAAGATGATCGAGCATAAGGCTTGGACGCAACGGGCGCTGAAAAAAAATTTGTCGACGGAATATTCGATGACAGAGTCTGATTGCAATTTGTGCCCACTTCATCCACCTTCAAAGTGAACTAGGTGGAACTTAAGTTAGTTTCAGGTTATAGTACTGTGCGCACTCGATCGAGAGAACACACCTTCCACATAGCACTTACTAAGGGTGCAAACCTGCACGGTTAAGCACGTAAGGGATTAGTTTGGGGTCGATGTTTACAATACTAAAGCAGCGAGTCCCTGAGGTATAATTAGGCACGTCTATTTAATGAAACCTAAATCTTCCTTCAGCGGACAGCAACCTGTTTGAATGGTCTACAAAATTCAATCGGCGGTCAAGCTGTAATCAGAATTTGTAGCTCACCTTATCTCAAACATGAGAGCTTGTTTTAAGTTTCCTGCTATTACTAGTATTAGCATCAGAACCACGTCCGAAAGTCGTTCATGGAGTTTAAGTGGTCGTGCATCATAGATTCGACGACTCACTTTATCTCGAGTATGCAAGAACAAGCTCTACCAAAGCTCAACTCTTCCTAGCCAGACCTTTATAGATGAAATTTGAAGGGTCTCAATCCCGTACTTGAGATACATGGTATTGACACAGGACTTCAAGCACTGAAAAGTCTTACCGTCGTTTGGGATTGTATTTGTCAGCTAAATTGTCCTGATCAAGTAACATGCGCAACGCGGCTTATTCCAAGTTGTTGCGCACTTAGACTAGGTCACTCTCTGGCATGTCCGGCCAAAGAGAAAGTGAAGGTGAATCTTTAGGGTTTTTCATAGGAAGCGGGATCTCATCTATTGGGTCTTAGTGAAACCGAATTTGGTCCTCCGTATCACTTCCATAGACGTGGATGCTACCTTGGAGCTCCGCCAGTCAGTTTTGTGGCCCAATCTTTCTATCACAGAAGTTCTTCTCGCCGAAGATAACAGTGGTCTTCATTTTGGAGCCTTTGTGTTACAGCACGAAAAGCCCATTGCCGTCATCTCGTTATTCGACGAACCCTTGCCGGGACAACATCTTGTAATATGTGGGAATGATACTAGTCCTTCCCAGAGAAAGTCTGCACGCTTCCGTAAATTTGCCTGCGATCTGATGCACCAGAATCAAGGCATAGGGACCCAATTGTTTCAACATGCGGCTGAGGCAGCTCGATCGACGATGGGCGCAAGCATCCTTTGGTGCGATGCCCGGATGTCGAGTAGTGCCTGGTATAAGAAACGTGGAATGGTCGAATTTGGTGACCCGTTCTACAAGGGAGATGTGAAGTTTATTCGGATGAAGATGTCCTTGGACGTAGATACTAGCCAGGCCAGTGCATATAACGCCATTTAGATGTGCGACAGCGCCGTGACTAAATGATAAACATGATTCGGTGCGCCATGTTCTCTGCGTCGATATACAGGCGATGAGCTCACGTTGACGACCATTGACAGAATGTTTGTGTAAATGCGATCCTGCACATTGCGTTCCTTGTCTGCAATATGTATCTTTGTCTTTTCGTGACGAACAGCATAGACACAAGCATCCCGTATACCGGATCAAGCTTGATCTTCTGGTTAGCTCCGCCGTGTAATGTTGGAAGATCTTACCTCATTCTACGCCGGCCGCTTGGCTTACCCAACGACTTTGAGCACAGGAAAGATACTGACAGGCTCCACGTGTCTCCCGCCAAGCGCTTCTATAGACTTTGTGCTCTCTTGTTTTGGGGCGACCTGGCGGACTATGGAGCTTTCATATACAAAGCGAGTAGCGTTGGAGACCCACCCCAATTTTAAGGTATACTCTATGTGCGCACTCACTGCCTGGGCCCAGTACTGTGATAATGTTCAGTATGCCTGACCATTTTTGGCATGACCCTGGAAGATCTAGCTCTGAAGGTACTGCATTCGGCGAGCAACGTGTACGACTCCAAGTAAGTATTCGCCGTTGCCATGAGGTGTCGGATCGACTATCTCATGCAATACCACAGATCGCAGTCAAGCTGATCTAAGCACGCAATTATAGCAGGGCCACACTCATGCGATGTCGGTATCCAATACGTGTGACTATCGTATAGAAGGATCGACCATTCCGTCTAGGCCAGACACGGGGAGACTAGCGCTAGGTTGTTCGGATCAAACAATCAAAAGAGAACTAGTGTCAGCAGTGGCCCTGAGGTTTCTTTTGCCTTATGACGATGTGCGGCTTTTGTATTCGCGATAAACGGGTATCAACGTGGCTGTTGGCTGTGCCGCTAAGGGACGGCACTTCCTCTTAATATCACAAACTCAGATTGTTGACGGGCTGATATCTATCCTGCCGTTTTTTTTCCATATGCGTCTGTGCAATCTCGATCTTTCCGACACAGCGTCAGAGAGTGTCAGCAGGTGTCAGCTGATAATTGTGTCTTGTGTAAAGTAATTGTTCGTGACAATGGGAGGAACGCAAGTTCGGGTAGACACTGCGCCCACAAGATATCAAGCTGCTATATTTTTGCATATATAAGAAGTTCTGATGCTGGGGCAAGGCTATTCCATCCCCCCATTTCTTACCTGCTCACCTGTTCCTTGACAACTGGTGTTTGCTACGAGTGCGACGGTTTGCCGTGCCCCTCCGGTTCTATTGTGTTCTATGAGTCCAAATCTTATGGGTGGCATCTTCGTTCAAATTTGTCACGCCTGGACTTGGTTCATAGCCAATACAGTAGACCGGAGGTCACGCCCTCCTTTGCATTTCATGTTCACCGATTGTCCTCATTTTTTTCTGGTCTACTGCTGTCAACGCACACATGCAACCTTACTAAACGCATTGGCAACGTTGCACGAATATTTTTCTGCCATCCCTCTTTCCTTTTCTAACAAACGCTTTAACAAACGCTGAAGCCAAGCATGATCCTCGGAGTACATATACACATTAATCATATCTCCGAGCCTTTAGGCTTTTTATTTTCTTTCCACCCCATATTCCTGATACGGACATCCTCTATGCCAATCGGTACTATAGACTTGAGGGACCTCGGCTCGTCACGGATCAGTTGTATCCATTATTCTGTTATAAGATCAAGATGAGGAGCATGAAAGCTCCAATGGGCGGCGCCTTCACTCCCCCTTGATGCATCCAGCCATTTGCATTGATTCTTCTGATACGAGTCTTCGGTGCGATCACCGTTCCCAAATAGCCTTGCAATTTGTAGATTCAGGGGCTTGTTAGATCTCTGAGAGGAGCTTCTTATTGTTTCCTGGCTCGCGGGAACTTCGTCCGCGAAGAGCGGTGGTTTCAACCAGATATACAAGGACATCTCATATTTATCTCACTGATGAACTGCCTCGGCCAAGAGCATGACATTGGGGAGGATATTTGTGACCCCGTCTGGTGGGCAACGCGGGAGCCCTAAAAATTTTTAAATTATGATCCGGTAAGCTGGAGTGCAACGTAAAAGTACCAGTCTGACTCTGGCGTCTTCAGAATGAGCCCATGTGAAAAACCAGGCTGCGGGAAATCAAGAAGATCAACTGCGAGTTCTTGGGCATCGTCCAGGGGCAGTCCTCGGGAAGGATTATCGGGTGTCCAAGCATCTAATGCTGTACGTTGATATATGCCCAAAGCCTACCAAAGTCCGAAGGCTGTTCCAAGGGCGACATCGAAATAGAAGAAGATGTGATTATCATGACGTCGCTATGGATCGGCGACGCTTCACACCCTTCACAGGAAAAGTAGCGAGATATCGATCATATCGAGGATGATAGTATCATCCCTGCACATTCGGGATGGACCGACAGGCCAGCGTGCCTATAAACAGACCCACGAGGCTGGCCATGGGGAGAACAGTAACGGCATTTCCACAAACCTCACGAGTCGGTCCGAGTGTATCTACTGAAAACATAAAATCAAGTAACGGATGGCATTCACAGCGAAAAAAAAATACAAGAATCAACACCAGAAACCACGTGTGGGGTATGTCCATCGATGTCATTTCAAAAGCTCTTCTACGATCCTGTCTTCCGAGATGTTGGCAACGTTCGCGCCACGGTAGTTCAATCTCCGAAGAACATCGATCTGGGTCAGCATCAGTGGTGTCATGGTATAAAACACAGCTTTCCCGAGACGTACGACTTTTGAGCGCTCGAAACCAAGACTCTCAAACTGATCTACATGGGCTTTTTCAAGGCCCGCTATTGCGATCTCATCTCTCTGTGGCTCCTTCACTTCCATCTTCTTCACTAAAGGCCCCCCGGCATATATCTGTGTCCAATACCTTGCTGTCTCGTCGAAGCTTCGCTTGCTGGTGGTGTAGTGCTTCGCAACCTCGGCATCTTGCGGATCATTAGGCTCAGGAGAACACAGCAGCGATTGGAGCGAGATCAGCGTTGATTTGAGCGTTAGAACAGGCGACCACGCGTCCTTGAGGATATCGAGACAGATAGCTCCGGACGCCGATGATATGTTTGGGTGATACACTTTCGTGAGGAATTTCATCTTGACAGGTTGGAACGGATATGAGTCGGGGATGACGATATCCTATTACGCGGATTAAGAGTTATGATTATGCTAGACAAGAAATCAACGATGCGCACCACCTCAAAGTGACCGCCTTCGTACGGCGTGTCCTGAGGACCGGGGAATGACCCCTTCAGGTGAAACGGCGATGAATCTATCAAGTCGATTTTGATGTTGGAAGATTTGTCGTTCTTGCAGTCTGACCCGGGGTGAGAGCGAGAGTGAGCGCGATGCTACAGCAACAACGGTTTATTCCTACCAGTGATTTCTTTATTCACGCGGCGGAGACGAGCGTCCATGATGTACAAAAACAAGAAGACTATTAGGTTTAGGGCTACAAGAGATGGACGTCGATGGACGGTGAGCAAAGGTGAATCGGAATGGCTGTAATTGGGTCTCATGTGAGACTCACGTGACTTTATCAATTTAATCCTTCAGCGACCCTCTACAAGGGGGTCTATTGCTCTATTGTATCCGAATCATCAATGGATCATCCAAGTCTCTTTATGCATCTCTGTATCATAGTCGGAAGCCCATAAATCACGATGGAAACCCCTACCATGCGCCAGCGTTTCGAAGAATACATATTGAACCTCCAGGAGGAGATCATTACTTCCTTTGAAACGCTCGATCCCAATGCTCCAAAATTCAAGCGTGACTCTTGGTTACGAGCACATCAAGGCGGCAAGGGCGTATCGGGTGTATTCTTCGCTCCCCCTCCCACAGATGCATCACCTGGCCCACAAACAATTCTGGAGAAGGCTGGTGTCAATATATCTGTCGTACACGGCATGCTCCCCCCTGCTGCAATCAAAGAAATGCGTGCAGATCACTCATCGATCCCATACGACGAGAAAACAAGTCTTCCATTTTTTGCAGCTGGAATAAGCCTCGTTGTGCATCCTCGAAATCCTCACGCCCCCACTGTGCATGCCAATTATCGCTACTTCGAGATCTCGGAGAAAGCTGCAGAGGGTGAGGGAACTGGCAAGGTTGTTGCTTGGTGGTTCGGAGGAGGCTCTGATCTCACGCCATCGTACCTCTACGATGAAGATGCGCGTCACTTTCATACGACGTTGCAAAATGCCTGCAACCAACACGGCAGCGAACTATACCCTGTTTTCAAGAAGTGGTGTGACGAATATTTCTATATCGTCCACCGCCAAGAAACTAGAGGGATCGGAGGTCTCTTCTTTGACGATCTCAGCGCTGAGAAGCATGCTCGACTCTCAGATAATGTCAAACGACCTCGATCGTCAGAGGAGATCTTTGATTTCATAAAAGCAGTGGGAAACTCGTTTGTCCCCTCCTACTTGCCCATTCTCGAGCGTAGGATGTCGATGCCCAGCACCGACCAACATAGACGCTGGCAGCTGTTGCGCAGGGGGCGTTACGTCGAATTTAATCTTGTGTACGACAGAGGTACCAAGTTTGGGTTGAAAACGCCTTCTGCGCGCATTGAAAGCATCTTGATGAGCCTGCCGGAAACTGCAAGGTGGGAGTATATGACGGACATGGGATCAGATCTAGAGAGTGAGGAAGGGCGGTTGATTGCAGTTTTGAAACAGCCCATCGATTGGGCTGGGCTGGAGAAGTAGCGACGAAGGCTTGTACGTTACTCGTGCGAGCATTTTAAATGCAATGGATGAGATTGGTGCAACTGCGATATCCATCTTTCTCAAGCGTCAAAATTTGAAACAAGACCGATAGGCACTGATATTAAGATTGTTCCACTATTATTTACCCCAAAACCGAGGAGGAATGGTACAATATCCACAAGGCAGGCAGACTAGGGCTTTATGCAGGCTTGTTGATCTCTTGCTGGGTCTGACCCTTCTCGTTCTTGACATTCCCTGATAAGTAATGGTCAGCCTCTTCAGACGTCATCCTGAAAATAATGCCTACCAGATGCCTGCTGGGCTTTGTCGCCAGTCACGGCACCAACGACTGAATCCTTGTAGCCAGTAACCCTGTCAGCAACACCCTCCGCGTATCCCTTGGCTTGGCCGGCATTGTACTCGCCCTCCCCCTTGACGTGTTCCTCTTTACCCGACTGCGACCAAGATTGCATGCCGGTCAAGTCGCCGATCTAGGGAGGAAAATCAGCAGGTCGATGGCATGTGATGTGATGAGCTCGTACTGTCTCGACGGCGGTACCCTTAACAGAGTGGAATTGACCAGATACTTTGCTATAAAACGACGTGTGAGTTTCTGTCAACGAGAGAGGGGGCGGGCAAAGCGCTTACCTGGGCTCTTGGGAAGACATGTTTGTGATAAAAGTCTGAGTGATGGTGTTTGAATAGATGTAAAGTTGGTTGTGGAATGTTGGTAGGGAGGAGAGTTTAGCGTCCTACTTATACTCCTCCAGGCGGCGTACAAAAAAGGCAAGTGTAGGTTGAGTGTAGGTCTTAGATATGACGTCGAGCAGTCATGACATCATACAGTTACGCTGGAATACGCCAGAGTAATTCTAAAATAAAGATCATGTGAATTGCACGTGAATCCAAGATATGGAACTAACTAGCATAATTCCACCAGCCAAGAAGGTCAAATACATGACTTTGAAGGGGCGCTGATGCGCTACAGCTCCCTGAGAAGATCAAGCGAAATGTCAGGTATTCTACAGGGGGAATCCCAACCATAACTAGACCCTTCCCCTTGGAGGAGAGTCCCTTACTTCCGTCAACCAGGTATCCGGATGCGATTCTCACGCAGGGACAAGAAGCCCCACTCCAAGTGACGAAAAAAATGACATTTGTCACCGCGCTTCCGATCTGATGCAGGTAACCAAAACTAAACCAAAACTGCTGAGGCGATGTTGCATGCAGGTCATGTCCGCGTCATTCGCAGAAGTTCGTTCCAACGTTGTGCATAGGACAGCATGGGGGATAATCGAAGATTGGAGTGTGTGTCGTCATCGTCATCGGTCGTGGCCCAATATTGTTCGCTACCATGAAAAAAAATGAGGCTGTGGCAGTGGAGATAAGCAGTGCACACGCACCTTCATTGCGATCGAGGTAGCCTACTCATGAAAAGCATACTCGAACCGCACCGTTCGAAAGTAACCGGTACGTGGTGCAAGCGGGTGTAAGATGAAGCCCACTTCAGCAACACCTAAGCGTTGAAAATAGTAAATCTATTCATGCGGAGCAAGGTAAGTCACGAGGCGAAAGATATCCTAGTTACTAAAAAGTCCCGTTTATCATAAGATGCTGCAACCCATAAGAATCAATCGCATGTGCACATCATACGGGGAACTCACAAACAACGACACAAAACCTATCATTCAAGCTTCTCAAGTTCCTCCAACCTCGATAACACCACATCCTTGCTGGTTTCCTCAATCTCTCCCGCCAGAAATATCTCGTCTAAAATGGCGTACACCTGTAATTCTTCGATCAGGAATAATGCGCACGAGGGATATACACAGCCGCACTTTGTAGAAATTGAAGACGAGATCCAGCTCGCACACATTGTCGAAGAACGAATCTGAATCGATGTCAGCGAGCAAGTTCAGCCCTTGGGACACGAACGAGTCGCTCACCAAGGATCTCAACAAAGAGGTGGATAGCCTCCAGGTATGCCAGCTCGTTGTCGTTAGCGTCTACGCATACGCAAAAGAAAAGACCGGCATAACGCCTGTATACGATCTTGTAATTCTTGAACTACTCCACGTCATGAGAATTAGAAGATGAGTAGCATTTCGTCCTATCCTCACCTCAACAAAGTTCGACTGGTGTTTCTGGTCACGCGGAGCAACTAGTCTGTGCACTTCACCTCGGAGTCTGACCTTGGTACATAGTCAGCGCCATGGAAGTTCTCAATGGTGCCTATCGTACCTTCTCGTCGTCGTCGTACGGAACATACCACTTCGACAACCGTGTCTTCCCTTGACGGTTCTGAGCGCATATCATTTGAGCACATGGTCTTTTATGCTGAAGAGTGCACCTGCCTGCACGAGGATGAACCTAATCATGGTAGCTCATTTGCCTGGATGAATTCTCGATCTTACACCTTTGTTTACTTCAGAGGCTTTTGCCAAACAACGCCGCCAAACGCCACGTGGCTTCAACTTGACCACGATCCTTGCACAATCCATTCCTCAAATCAGGTAACTAGAAACACATGTAAGGAAATATAACGAAAAAAACTCGAGATGTATGTCGGAGAGGATATAAAAGTTCTTAATATCGCTCAACTTAATGTTGAGACATCTGCGCCAAATAATCAGAAAGCTAGATTGCATAATAAGCACTAGCCACGCGCAAGAAAACGAACAAGATAGTCACCTTAAGTGCACCGGTTCGAATGCTCTCTCCCACGTTTTGGACATCAGGATTCGCCATGACCCTTGCCACGACATCTCTCGCCGCAACTTCGAGATTCGAAAGACTGCCATCGCCCAAGAGCCCGCCATCTGAACTTGCACGCTCGAACTCTTCTTCTTCATCCCGGCCAAAGTATTGGTTAGAGGATATAGACGTGGCGCCTTGGAAGTTCTGTAAACGAGACTGAGACTCGGAGACAAAATTAGGATCGTAATCCTTTCGGCCAAAGTACATGTCGGATGAGATAGCTTTTTGGTTGCCAAACTTGTCTCGTGCGGTGGTTGGTGCATTATCAATGGCAGGACTGTGCGATTAGAAGATAGATCAATTCCACTGAATGTCCGATCGAGATCGAGATATACCTTGATCTCGTAGAGGATGAAGTTGATGCGGTAGGCACTCCCCCAAAGCCAAGCTTGCGGAAGCCCATGCCCAGCCTCTCAAGATCTTGGCTGCTGCCCTTCTGCAAGTCAACTTTGCCCTGCACCGTGCTCGTCTGCACAGCATCAGCAGGCTTTGCCCTCGCCTGCAATGCAGCCACCTTTTCTGCATCTTTCTGGGCGCGCTCTTCCTCCTCCTCACGTTGTCTGTCATAACCAAGCTTCTTGATACGCTCAGCTTCCTCTGCAGCTTTGCGTTCCGCTTCCGCAAAATCTATGGGCGTGGCTGCTTTTTTTGCGCCAAGGCCACCAAGTTTGGATTTCTTCTGAGTGGTGGAGGAGGCTGATGAACCGATCGCAGAAGTAGATGACGTCAAGCGCGTTGCACCGAGCTTAGCGGCACCATTGTTAGAAGTGGAAGAATTCGATCGCATGGAACTAGACGTAGTTGGTCGAGAGGTAACTGAGCCCGTCGATGCTGGCCGCCCAATGATAGGAGGAGATGTGAGAGTCGAGGAAGAAGTCGTTTTTGGAGCGGCGGGTTTCTCCCATGAAGTGAAGAAATCTTCCTCTCCTTGCGTGGCTTCAGCGTTCACAGGGGAGGCATCAACACCATCAACCATGATACGTGTAGGGAACCTGCGAGAAACAATTGAACTAAATTAAATTCCTGTGAAACATCTCAACAACTCACTTTGCGACATCTTCCTTCACTCGTCTCGCAAGTTCTTCCTTATATAGCTCAGCAGCACGACTTGAGTATTTCTTCTTAGTGTCAGAATCGTTGAGAAGCGTCGTGGCACCATGTCGCGTGAAAAATTCGGTCGCCGATGCGTTGCCGCCTACTTTCATGGTACGAAGCTGGTTTAGTTGCCAGCTGTCGAGATTCGTTGATCTGCAATACCGTTCCCGATGATAAGAACGCGCGAGGGTGTCAGTGTGATAGAAAAATCACACACCGTACAAAACTTATGTGTACGCCCATATTCCGATGGACACTAGAACAGTCTAGGCAGATATAAACTCCAAAAGTTACACTGGACCAGGTCGGATTCCGAGCCTGACAATCAAAGCACATCTGCAACCCCCGAAATCAACAACTATAATGAGTGGGCTGAAATGAACCGACCTTGTTGCCTTTCTGCAACCTCAGCACTTGAAAGATCTGTTCTGATTCCGCCTTCGAAGGATCCGCCATTGCTGCTACAAACAAATTGATCAGTGAGCTAAAGTGTCCGTCGTGGACAAGTCGAGGGTGTAGCCGGTGAAGTCGTATCAGGCGTTCTGGGGTCCTCAGAACCCAACGTGGTGACTGAGGTCCGCTTGCCCCTTGACTTTGACCTGAACAACTTTGAGGCTTAACTTGTTTCCTCTAGCGCGTAGTGGCATGTTTATTTTGCTTTCTTCTTGCACATCCTGACGCTGAGTACTGAGTTACCGTGAAACCGCGAATTCATTAGGTTTCCGTCCTACTGACTTACTAGGGTCAACCTATGCCGCGCGATCTGGAGAACTACGCAATCCAATATTAATCATGCAGTGTCACGCTCCCTGTGCTCCCATTTCTTCTTTAGTGGAGATGAGCACCGATGACGCTGTTTATGCTCTCCCACGTGGAGTCACGTCTGCAGGCTCTCAAGTACTGCCAGTGAGGAATTTCGTGGCCAAGCGAAACGAACCCTTCATTCTGGCTACCAATCACCATCATCATCTTACCTGAAATAATATACAGTATGGTTCTCCTTGTTACTTCTGATAAAGAGGAGGTCAATGTCGACAATGAGGTCGTCGAGTGCAGTACGCTCCTCAAAACGATGCTTGAAGGTGTTTTTCTTTCGCCGTCGCCACTTATTGGAGATAAAATGATCTTTTCAGGCTACCGAGACCCTGTTCAACCTAAGATCCCTTTGCCTGATGTTTCATCCAAGGTATTGAAGAAGGTTAGCGATTTTCTTTTTTCTCGTATAGCTAGAACCATTTTTACGTTCTTTCGGTATACAGGTCACGGAATATTGCAAATACTACAAGAACGACGCTTGTCCCGCCGCTAGGAACCAGAATGAACCCTGCAGGCCAACTGATATCAGTGAATGGGACCAGAAGTCTATCACTGCTGACCAAGACATGCTTTTCGAGATCATCTTGGCTGCAAATTATCTTCAGATCACGTCACTCTTGTGAGCCGCAAGGTTATTATTGGCACAGCGCCGCTCCCGCTCATCAGTTTCCCAGCGATTTCGGATATCAAACGGTCGTCAACGGGACCAAGGGAAAGACTCCTGAAGAGCTGTGTAATTTCTTTGGCATTGTCAATGAATTCACTGCGGAGGTATGCCCCGTTTGTTTTACCTATCGTGATAAACACTTGACACTCGCTATAACAGACTAAGGAACGTAGGCCATGACCTATGACTATTTGACATCGTGTACATTCACTCAAATCAGCTTGCAAGCAAGTCCAATACTGTAGATCATGACGTCACAAGCTCTGATTGTTGCACAGCCACCACCATAGCAGCTAGTCACAGAAATTATTCTAAAGGAGGTTTTCCTTATTTTAAGTGTGAATTAAGGCAAATTAAGGCAAATAAGGACCAAATAAGGGACAAAAAGGAACTCGATGATTTCCTGATGTGAAATGACAATATAATACTTGATATTTAAATAAGTTGTTGTCTAAACAGCGTCATGCTCTGGCGCAGCAGCCGCGCAGTCGCATCCTGTTATCAGAACCTTCCTATCTATGTACAGCCTACTTTCGGAACTCGTGCACCACATATTTTATTCCAATCACAATTGATTTAGATTGAACGACATCTCAGATTCATGCACATCTTCTAATGTTTGGGGAGAGCTGTGGATGTGTTGGTCGTACCAAAGATGAAGGTGCATGCGCGTAGCAAGGATCGCAAGGACAAAGACCTGCAAACTGAATTTTAGAGGCAAATATTGTCAGTAGGAATTTGTAACAGAAGTCGGAGGTGCATACTCTTCAAAGGGATATGTGGACTGGGTGTGCGCAACGTCAATATTTTGATCATCTCGAAGGGTATTGCGAAGTTTACGCACATAGGAAAACAGCAGCGGCGCGAGGACATTTATGGCTGAGAGAACTTTTGGATTGGCAGTCATCACTGATGGGCGTGAAAATATATGCAAGTCCTGACTCACCGAGTCCACATGCATAGTAAAACATGTTGTTCTTCACCAGGATGATGTACAGGTGGCATTCAGCCATCCGCCAGCTCTGTATGACACGTATGAGTGTGAGGGAGACCAGTCCTTGAGAGAGCATCAGCCAGTGCGCGTATGTAATTCATGCCCCCAGTTCCTGTTGCCATACCCAGTTGAGATACAAAAAAGAGAATATATGACATGGAGTACTGGACACTGCGCGAGCTCCAGTAGCAGACTGCGATGCCTGGTATCGCGTTAGTGACAACTATATCAGTAGAGTAAACATATGCGGATAGTAATTAGTGGAGGTGAGAGCACAAACAATATGAGGTGGCAATTGTTGCAACATCAAGGCCGATTGATATTACAATAACAGCCTGTAGATGAGTCAAACATGAACATGGGAGCGGTCAGGATAGGACTCACAAAAAGCATGGTCAGTACGGCTATGCGAACGATTCGATTGTAGTTCTGGCAGAGCACGTTCGTTCTGAGCACAAAAAGACCTGAAGGAATCGGATCAGGAGCATGTGGATGTTGCAGGGAAGAACAGGTACATTCAGAGCAAATAAAGGCCATCACTCCAAAACCTAAGAAGAGTTGAAAGAGCGGTGCTCAGCCAGGACATACAGCCAGCATCATGGTGTACCGTGCACGTACACGAGGAAATGTTGATCAGCACCCTGCATTTCTGGCAAAGTCATCCAGTTACTACGCGTCATCGGGTAAATCCACTGGCACGTGGTTACATACATCGAAGTTCTCGTTGGGGGCAAAGATCACTGAAGCATAACATGTCAGTTCATCATCCGGGGATGTGTGCTCATTGTTTGGAATGAACGCACGATATAGGTCCGTGGTGATGAAGAAAAAGGGGGCATGTCGTGCAATTATATATAAGATTTTCCCCTTCATCCAGCGCGATCGAAGCAGGAATGTCCACTTTAAACATATTGTCAATACCCAAAGCGAGGCATATTGCGAAATTCAACAAGTGCATTGCTTACCTCTTCGTCGAGTAAACAGATATAATCATAGGCCTAGATCAACAGGTTTAATGGCAGACAAAAAAAGACTGGGACAAGCCTACCCAGAATGTAGCCAGCGCCACTGTGTTGTCAAGTTAGTAGAACGAGGGAGAAGCAGCTCGAATCACACGCACTATACATGTACTGGTAGCCATACATTATGTGGGTATCTGTTATCGCCTTACCCTCGTATTAAGAAAGCGACGCACCGCTGAGTAACGTAGATTCCAGGCCGCTGCAACTTGGGGGTTGTCAGTCGAAGGCTCCATTTGCTTTCGATCGAGAGGTTGAAGAGACAAGTTTCGCACACCTGGCATCAACATCTTTATCTTTTATGCATGGCTACCTGGCAGTGGAAACTCATCCAGATACGGGTACTGAGATATTGGCACCATTCTGTTTAGCTTGATGGCCGTGATGGGGCGTTTGACCAGCTGTTAGGCTCAGTCAGACTGGTAACGAGTCTACAAGGCTGATGTAGAATCGACCATGTGCTAGGACAAGAATTGATAAATCTCCTGTAGTAATGGCCAGACTGAGAACAATGATAGCACTCGATTCAGACCACCGATCACCGAAGATCAACCCGGCCGTTTCCGATGCACGCTTCTTCAAAGATTGGCTTTGATATGGGCGAGATCATGATACAATTATAGCAGGCTGAAGGAACCTAACTCGTTCTCGTCCACATGGAACAGGATCATTGTACGTGGACTGTACGTGAGTAGATGTGTTAATTGGGAATGGGGTAAGTTAGGAATTTACCTTGAAAGATGTCGATTGCTGAGTGGTGTGCATGGAGATGCAGATGCGGGAGCCCTATTCAAGTTGGCTGCGTATTGTAGGCGACACTGAGGACTCGCAGCTCTCCGAGATTCTTGACCCAGCGCATGTTCCCGCATCACAAGGTTCATGCTGATCGAAGGTTGTTATCAGCGCACCGCCAACCTCGGTCACGGTCAGCACGGACCTCGACTCCCTTTCAGCTCCCATGTTTCGTCACCATTACCATTCTCAATTCACCGCTCCCGAAGCAAGGGTTCTTAGCATTTCACACTTAGCCCATGTACATGTCCTCCTGGCAGGCAAGTCTCATTTTCGCACTCGTTCTGAAACACCGCCTTGAAGGCCAGTCGTTTGAGTTTCATTACAATGAATGCCCACACGAGCGGAGGAGAGAATGCTCATCGGCTTTCATCCAACTGGGCACCTTGAAATGTTCCTCCTGTTAGCATGATTTACCGAGTCTAACGTACCGCACGAGTCGCATAGCGAGAAAAAAATCATTGACACAGTAGTGAAAGACACGAACTGCGATACAAAAGAACCAGAAACGAAAATAAAATAGATGTGCATATGCTACAGCATCAACGACCATCGGCGTGTGGAGAAGATGCACAACAGAGAAAAAGCACGAGACGAGCCCACAATGTGAGGCGTCGTCGTCGTCGTGTGGCTGCTGCACTTGGTGTTGTAGTGTAAGTTCCAGGGAGTGCTGCGGACGTCAATGCGTCGGTGGGCTGAGTTTGCGATGATGACTGGTGGCCATATGATTGGCTGCTCTGCTGCTGCTGGCGATTTGGCCGCGGAGAAACAAACAAGGGCTACAAAGATAGTTGAACGGGGTGCACTGAAAGGCACACGAGGAAAGAAATGCCTTTTTGTCCTGTACGGCAGCAACTTCGACAGTGCGAGGACCATGACGAGAGAAGATCCCTTGCTTCGGAGTTTGTTGGAGTTCAGTTGCTTCGCTGGTATAAGAATGACGGTGATAAAAGACAGACGGAATGCGGGCGAGGAACGTGCGTGCACTCTCCATAGAGGGCAAGAGAACGCGATGGGAGGAAGGGTGACGGACACCGCGCGATGTGGAGGACAGAGAGTAAGAGGTGAGAACAAGAACTAATTCATAAACCGCTAATGACGCACATGGATGTCACCTTGCATATCATCGAAAAACCTCGGGGGTATTCGACGGGCATGAATAGATGGACGTCGTGTTGCGTCTATCTGGAGGGACGACATTAGTAAAATTGTTGAAAACATTGATAGACATGTCGCGCATGATGAGATTTACATGAGCAATAGGAAGGAGAAGGTCTTCTAAACCAGTTTTGTTGAGGATGGCACGAATGTCCCATGCGTAAATATTCTGCTCATAACCACCAGTGACTAGCACTTGTCCATCAGCGGAAAGGGCAGCGCATTGCACCCAATGGTCGTGCTGGAGAGGAGGGCCAACTTGGAGGTTTGTGTCGAGATTCCACAGACGCGCTGTTTTGTCTTCCGAAATACTTGCAAGGAGGCGGTCATTTCGAGACAATGTGATAGCGTTTACAAAGTTTGTGTGACCGTCGAGAGAGTCGAGAGTGGCGATCTGCTTCCAAGTGGCTGTGTCGAATATCCTGATTGAGCCCCATGAACCGAATATGAGTTTCTTTCCATCGAACGTCCAGGTCACGCTCCTGACCCAATGTTCGTGTTTGAGTGTTGTGAACAGTTCGCCCGTCTTTGCATCCATGATTTTCACCCCAGTTTCATTGTAACCTGCCGTTGCAAATTTTGTTGAGTCAGGTGAGTACATTGCTGCCCACATGTGCTGGTGCTTGATCTTCATTGGATTCAGAACTGTTTCGTTGCTCTAGACATCCCATACTCTTGCTATTCCATCCCAGGATCCGCTCATGACAAAAACGCCATCTGTACTCTAGCAAACTGAACCCATGCTCCTAGTGTGCCCAGTCCATTTGACAATCGCCTTTCCCGTCTTCACGTCCCACAACCTCACCGTCCTATCACCACTTCCACTGGCTACAATCATGCCATTTGGAGACAATGCTATGGTGGACACTCTCGCTTCATTCACCCCATCTCAGTCATCGCCTATCTGTGCACCGCTCTCCAAATCCCATAGTCGCAGTGAACCGTCATTTGAACATATGATGATGCATCGCCCGCCTGGCAGGTGCGTGATCCCTTGTACACATTTGGCATGGCCCCGAATTGTCTAACATGGCGTGATCGCTGATGTTTTACTGGTTGGGGATTGCATAGTCGGCACTCAGAGACTCAAATGTAGTAGATTTTCGACAATGTGCGCAAGAGAAGCTCACCGGAATCAACTTTGAATGAGAATGGCAGTGTTATAGATGACTGGTGAGTCTATCGGCACTTAATTATCAACGAAACACGAGGCAAATGATGAGAACGCCTGCTTACAGGAATTCGGTCCTTATTCGCAGGATGGCTACAGGACAATTGATGTAGGCCCAGTGATGTGTGAACTCTTTTCGGTGCCCGAATCTCCTGTAAGTGGGCGGTTAGTTTTACAGCATGTAGTATTACTCGCGAGAAACACCTGCTCAGACCAACCAAACGTACATGGCTCTACAATACCTGTAATCGAGAAGTGGGCGTCGTGTTTAGAGCTGTGGAAGCTGGGAATCCATTTATTCAAGTTATATATTACGTGCGTATTCCATGCATCATCTTTGTATTTGCTTCACAGCTCAAATTCTGTGTAGACCAAGCGCTCAAGTCCACCGCCGACATCATGTGCATCTTCCTGTACCTACAGACTTTCTGATGGCCGCAAACGAAGAACCACATTTTCTCCTGTTTCACATATTTCTTCCGGCGAATTTCGAATTCGATGTCATCAAATCTTCAGGCTGTACAGCCGGCCATCACCTGGTGCTGTATTTCACAGGCTGCCAAAGCTTGATGCGCTCAGATTCTTTATTCTGATATGAATCAGCCACTCTTATTCGATGCCAGTGCTCCACATTTTTGGCGCATGTTACCAGGGTAACACGAAGAATACGCAATCGTACTGACCAGGCAATCATGTCCGTTGGGATTTCACAATGAAGCTATGATTCCATGAGCGCCGATCGATTCTGCACTGATCGGGTGCATGTCGACATGCAGCATCGAATCTGATAAACTTTTGCAGAATGTGCTCTTCTCAACTTTTCAAATTCGCAAACGTTTATACGAGCATTCGAAGGCTGCTGCGATATCCCGGAAAATGGACAGGATAACCGACTTCAAGATGGGCTTGATATCATCGAGATCTGTGGTGTCTTACCAGTGCATCCATGACCCCTTCGCTCTCTTGCAACTGTGAAGAAGCACCTTGGCCTACAGGTAGACGACTACCTCGAGAAAAAAGCGATTCAGTCGCACTCGACTTGTCCGTGGTTATATAAGCCAGGCTAGTATCGAGCCTAGGACGAAGCGGCGACAACTGAAAATGTCCTAGATTCTAAGGAAACCACTGATCTATCAATTTCCTCAGCAACTTGCCCACCAATTCTAGGTCCTCAGCTTTCACAAAGCTATTCATTAGATCGTCCGGTTCCAAATCGGCAGTTTCGTCAGGACTGTTGATAGACTCTTGTGACTGCCAGCCTGAAGCTGAATCAACGGGCCAATGTTGTATCAGATTGCATTTAGTGTTTGGCGCTCCGCCTTCCATCTGTTGTTCTGAAGAGATCGGGTCCCGTGGCAGGTAGTGGTTCGGTAGATGCACAGTAAGCGCATGAATCGTGTCGATGCGCATCGTCAGAGTCACCATCGTTTGCAGTACTAATCAATTCTGGAGGCACAGGGGCTGAAGCAAGCTTTGTGGTGCAAAGTGTAGGTGGACTTTATGAGTTCGTCACTGATGTTATACTGTGGTATCAGAAGTGCCAAGGAATGCAGACTACTGCAACTGAAAGTTTGATTGTTTTTGAATGAACTTTGAAGGTTTGCATCAAGTGATTGGTTTGCTCGTGTTAGTTCTAGGAGTCGTGTCTAAGCGATAGATAGCGATAGAAATTGTGATACTGCAGTTTCATCAAGTACTTAAAGTACGTGGATAGACACTCTATGATGTAGATTGGACTTGAGAATCAGATCTGCAGATGTCATCGTTGGCCCAACAACTGCTCTAAAGCAACGAATCTATATCCATGTTGACGCTCTCATACCCTGCAATTATCCATATTGAACACCAAAATGTCCTCCGCGCCAATGTTCACCAGTTGGTCCATGGTATTCGCGATGTTTTTCTTCTCAACCATACTACTGATCGCAACCCAACCTTCCTCTTCGAGAGGACTGATGGTGGGCGCTCTTCTTCCAGGTGTAATAGCTGTTGCCTGAGATATCGATTGCCTGCGAATATTGTATTCGCAGACAACATATTTATCAGCAGCCACGACTCCGGCTATTCGGCTAGCGATGAGGTCGATTAAAGGTGCATAATGGGAGCGATGAGGAACATTTGATTTGATGAGTACTGCCTCTGTTTGGAGCACTGTCGCGATTGCGTGTAGACCGACCGCTCGCATTGTATCTCCGGACTCTGAGATATTGTTAGATCTTTCCACGCGTGATCTGGGACGACAACATACCGACAAGATCAACTATTTAACGATCAAGATATGAGCATCATCGCAATTTGACATTCTAACGCGCGACTCACCTATACCATCCGCGAGTCCAAGAGCACAAGCTGCTTCTACACTCCCTCCTACATATTGGATCTTGGTTTTGTTATCACCAGTGAGGTTCAGTCGCTCATCGATCTTGGCAAAGTACGCCCCCGCAATGACATCAAAACTTGTAACCACGCGTTTGCCGGCAAGGTCTTCGACTGAATTAAAAGGCCCATGTTCCGGAGTTTGCACTTGCAAAGCGCACTTTCCAAACCCTAGCCGATGAATCTCTGTGACCTGATCTTGCATCTCAGCTTCAAGGATAACATCGTGGCCCGTTATTCCAAGATCAACGTCTCCATTTCCAACGAAAGATGGTATGTCTGCTGCCGGAAGGAACACACTACATCAGGTTCAGATTCAGTTAGATGGCACTGGAGGACTGGAACCAAAGATTTACATAGCTATGGGGTGATTCATCACTAGGCAGACGTCAAGCCTGTTGGGTCTCCGGAATTGGATGTCGGCGCCTGAAGGTTGGTTTGCATATCGCTTGGAGAATTAAGGAGGGACACACCGGAGAGTAACTCGAGACATTTGTCGTGCAACCGTCCTAGGGTGTGTTAGTACTAACGAACCATGATAAAGATGAATTTGACCTTTTTTTGGGATCGCAAACAGCAGCCGTCCATCGAGCAGGTCCTTGTCTGATTATTTGGTCAGCCTAGAGGAATTTTCAGCCTGCAGAAGATGACTTACTCATATCTAGCTGTAATGATCAAGTTGCAAGATCTGCGCTTTGACTCGGAGTCAAGCCTATCAAAAAGGGCCTTGATTACCAAAAGCAGCGGCTAGTAATATTGTGGGAAAATTAATAACTGCCCGCTTGCATTACGCGGCCTGGGATTTGGACTGAACTGTCCGTCTCTATTGACTCTCGACCACCAGCTCAAGCTTGCCAACTTTCTAAATGACCATGCCTGACATGGACTCACTCGCTCATCCTCAGGAGAGGCGTTTCAACCCTTACACAGAAAACGGCGGTACAATCCTTGCCATTGCTGGTGCAGATTTCAGTGTTATTGCTGGCGACACACGACAGAGCGAAGGATATTCAATCCAAACGCGATACGCACCAAAGGTGTTTAGATTGTACGCGCTCAGTCACTTATCATTACGTCTCCTTCGCTCACCTTTTCTTTCAAGAACCGATCGCGCGGTGCTGGCTGTGAACGGGTTCGCAGCAGATGGTAATATGTTTGTGAAGAAAGTGAAACAACGTCTAGAGGTTCGTCATTCCTTGATATGATTCTGTTGCGCTGTGTATGCTTATGGGGCTACGTAGTGGTACCGTCACGCTCATGCGAAAGATATGCCCCTACGGGCAATAGCCAGATTAATTCAAACGATGCTATATGCGCGGCGCTTCTTTCCCTACTACGTGTATAACATTTTGGGTGGCATTGAAGAGGATGGTCCGTTCATCTTCATGTCCACCTTCTTAGTTTATTTATGGACTTCTCAGGCACTGGCGCCGTGTATTCGTTCGACCCCGTGGGCTCGTATGAGCGTGAGGCCTGCCGTGCTGCAGGCGCTGCTCAGTCATTGGTCCAGCCATTCCTGGACAACCAGGTAAGTTTCGAGTATTCGGTATTCTTCCCAGTTGCAAATGCCATCCTTTCCGACGCCACCCGTGGATTTTGTCTGACGTTAACACTCCTAGATTTACTTCAAGAACCAACAAGCAGCACAGGGGACCTCACATCCGTCGCATCTACCGCTAGAGACCGTATTGTCGATAGTTATCGACTCATTTACGAGCGCAACTGAGCGTCACATTGAAGTAAGCTTCATGTTGTAGGCGTGTGATCTCATCTAACATTGTGCAGGTCGGAGATGGCCTTGAAATCTTTATCGCACTTGCCAAAGGACGTACTCTACAGGGTATGGAAAGCATCCGGGGTCTACAAGAATTAACTGTGACGGAAGAGGGCGAACGCTTGTTTGTTATGAGGAGGGATTTGAAGAAAGATTAATGTGCTTGTATTCTGGACAACTTTTCTCTTGCTGAATACATGTTGTTATTATCGCAGCCCGGTTGGCAGTAAAAGTGCACAGATTCTTTAGTTTGAGCATGTATAGAATACAAGAAAACACTGAAGTGGTTTATGCAGTGATCCTGTTCAGCTGGTACGCAATTAGTACGTGTGCATGACGACAAGTGTGTGATCTGCTGTTGGGCACCGCAAGGCAGTGATAAGATGGCACGTCGATCAATGCACCATGTGGCATGTCAATCAGGATCATCGTTGGCGCCTGAAAGCATGCTGAAGCCTGTCGATTTTGGACTAGAGACGGAAATGAAAACTACAGTGAACCAAACACGTAGTAGTAGAGGCAGAAGCGTTTGTACGTCGGCGATGCATTTACGTGGTAAGGAAATTCTAAAATTATTAAAATAGCATCGAAACAAAGACTGATACCAAACAAGAGCAAATAGGCTACCCACCTTGACCGCTACCGTCGTTCTCAACGTTCGCTCCCCACCCCTCGTGGTCGTCCCGTAGTCTTTTCCTCTGCCCTTCTTACCCCGACACACCACCAAACGCTGGCCTAAAACATCTTATAGACATCCTTGATGATGATATTCACTTCCTTACTTTTACTGCTTGCGACGTCTGCGCATGGCCAGACCTTGTACGACGCAGCTCATAATATCACCGCCATCACTGGCACTTGGAGCTCTGGCAGCCAGAATGTCATCACTGGAGCCGTGAGTCGTTTATTCTGTTACAATCTACTTTTTGATTTGAGCTGCTGCGGTTTCAAGGGCTTTGCTACGCCCTCTCAAGAGGCGTTCACATACCCAAAGACAACAGGAATGTCATATTCTTTGTGAGCATCAATCATGTTCCCAGCTTCGATTCCTGACTTAGATCGAAACAAAGCACGGCTGATGGATACTATGAGATCGCGCGGTATCGTATGACTAGCAATGGTATGCTTTTAGTGCTATACTCCCTGTTTCATCCCGCTGAAAATTGCAATTCTAACAGGTACCGTACCGACCTGCATCACAGGCGTCATGAACTGGTCTCACGGCACATACGTTCTCGCCTCCAACGGCTCCATCGTCATGACGCCATTCGGCGACGGCTACCAACAAATACAAGATCCCTGCGCCGCCATCTCCAACTTCATAGAAAATTACAATTATACCGAGCTTTACGTTCTCTGGAACATATACCAAGACCCAGTTAAAGGGTACACTCTCCAGCTGTACCAGTTCGACGGTACACCGCTGCCACCTCAATACCTCGTTTCCACTTCACCCAACATGCTTCCAACTCAGGCCCTCCGCAACGTCAGTACAACCACAACCACCACAACCACCGTCCAAAATGCAGTGGTTGTCAACGCCAATGCTGGGGAGCGCAGATGGGAAGCGGCAAGCCTGACAGGCCTGCTTACGGTGATCTCTGGTTTCGGACTAGTGTCTCTGCTATTGTAGGATGGGACATTATGACGATGATGGTCTATACCTGCGCGCCACCGTCGTATTTTTATACTTATAACACGCTTTTTTTGCATTGGACTCTTTGGACACATACCTACCTGCATCCTCGTGGATCCTTTTGTCGATGCGATGTGGATACCTCTTGATCAACTGCAGCAGACGCTCGTTTGATATGCGTTCCAGTCCTTTGTTTTAGTATTACATCCGCAGGTTTGGATAATGAAGAGACTTACACCACGTCACAGAGAGTACGTGTGGGCCTGAAATGTGATGTACTAATCTGCTGGACCCGAGCATGAAACCATGGGCGTTATATAGGTCTTGCCTTAAATATAAACCACTGTGACGTATCGTTTATAATGTCGGCTCCTCCGTTGGTCAACCAATTTCCTGCTGCGGTTACTACCTTTGCCAAAACTAGTCGATCCCTGTTACTTTTCTCTGTGCCCCCTGTTGCTGCCCCCCCATTTAAACCCGATGCTCTCTCTTGTTCCAGGCTTTGCTCGGCTACGTGGAAAGTGATCCCCTGCTGTGACACCATGTTCAGCAGCTCTCCTCTATGATTGACGCTCGGTGACGCATTGGCCCGCAGCTGTGTATACCGGAGAAGATCATTGCATAAGGAAGTCACTGGCAATCCAGCCGTCGGATCTTAACGCACAGAAACCTTCATCGACATCGCGGGTTCACAAGCTCCAAACAGACACACCGGGTGGCAATATCAAAATTGAAGAATTTTTCAATAACACCACTAGAGAACATGAATCGACTGCATACGTCAAATATTTCCCCCTCTCAAAGACGCAATCACCGTACGCCAGACAGGTCATCATCGAGTCTAATTTGAAAGCTCAAGACGTGGTGAACTGGCAATATAGAAATCAAAATGAAATTCAATTTGCCGTTCTAACGGTAGCCCATCCACAACGAACTTGAAAATTTATCAAGAAGCCCTCATCCAGCTGGCCAGACCTTAAGTGAGTCTAAACTCAGGAACTTATCGTAGGTTTAGTGGCGGTACAGGGATCACTCACTGGCAATGTAGTTTGATATGGAAGTTGATGCACGTCTTGAATTCATGGAAAAGGCTAGAATAATCGCTGAACTGGCGTGCGATGGGTCGCGCGACAGCGTTTCGTTCGGTGTGTTCGCGGCTCCGCACATAGCAGCAGATCTTTTAAAGCTTAAGACGTGGTGAAGTGATGATATTATAATTGAATTTGGTTCTAATCAGTTTTCCTTGGGTCGCCGAGTTTTACCGGAGGGCCAGTTTGAAGGTAGGTGGCCGAAGTGAGTCTAGAACTCACAATCTTTCTTATCGTACTACGGCTCTGTGGCAGTACATATATCATTGGCGTTGATACGATATTGGTGGAGTGGAGGCTGGACGGTGGCCTGGTTGTTTGATAACTTCGGACTATTTATCGCTCGAAGCGCATGTTATGCAGATCGCGGTTAGCAACTCCACTTTCGGATGAGTTTCCCGGTGCTGTTTGCCCCAAACGGTTCCATCTTCGGTGGAGTATGGGCGGGGCAATATTTGCATAAGGAAGTTGCCAAGAGGAGGGTCGACGGATCTTCAGTAACACACTATGTTCTGTGGGCGACAGAAAATATTAATTAGATATTCTTGATCCCGCATGCTCGGGATTGCAGAGGTTAGTCCGTGTGGCCGGAGTGAATCTGTCGAGCACAGCTCAGTGGCAATACATGGATCACTGGCAGTGATATTGAAATTCACGCACGTTCTCAAGAGATTGCGAGACGTTTCCCGTCCTGGCTGTGCGATACTACGGCCCGCACCACAATTTGAGATTAGAAATTGCGCGAAGGACCGGGAATATAGAATTACACACATAGACTAAATGAAGTCAATGAAACAACTTAGTTGGATATAGATGCTCACGGTGAACGGGCCAAAATGTATATGGATGCCAAATTTCTGGTTGTTTATCGTGCGGTGCGTTGAGGCGAGAACCGTCAGAGGCGGACAGTCTCGTATGTCGAACTTCGAAGTGCGACTTTAGTGCCACGAGTATCAACGTTCGGCCAAAGCGGTCGCCGATGATGCGAGTAAGTCCGCGCTGGTCTGACAAGTGGATCGACATCGCTCAGACACAAGCACAAGCTAAAAAAAGCATCAACATAAAGGCAGACATTTCCAGTAATCTGTACTATACCCATTATCCTGATCCCGTGGACAGCTCGTAGGGCACCGGTATATAAATATAGACAGTCTCTCTCTCTGTGACAAGTGGACTAGTCTCCCGAATGGTGAGATCATCTCTGATCATATGAGAGGAACCCCATGAACTGTGCTTCGGGTGCCCCCGGAAGTAGAGCTGATGATCCTGCGCATTGCCACTAATGGTGAATATCGTGGCACGCTGAGAACGGCGTGATGCATTATGCTATTGTGAATATGGTGACAGCGGTGAATTGAGACATACGCTATTATCGAATTCATTTTTAACGTTGAGGGTGAAGTTCTGTGCGCTGACTTGGAAAGTGTGATCCATAGTACAGGGCTTGTGATTTGAAATCTCGTGAAAGACCCTAAATGTGTAAAACAGGTGTTTGTCAATTCAACTGGTGAGGAGGGCTGCTGAGACGCTTATCTCGGTGAGCCTCGGCCTAGGGATAATAGCTACGATTATCTTGCAGAGGTCGAAGCAACGGAACAACTTGAAGCAGCATGAAGGTTAACAAGTAACCGCTGCACCGATAGCCGCGCTACCAATTTTAAAGTCGGAAGCGGAAGATGCCCTAATCAAAATAAATTTGGAAATGGAATCCCACGCCAGGAAATTGGCGATTACTCCGAGATGTCGTTTATTTAAATTCTCGTGCCTCTTAATTCTTTCCCTGTCGCCGCTTCCCCTCGCAGGCCCCCCCACACGCACACAACATATCCTTCTACCATCATATCCATTGCTTTTCTTTGTGCCATTTTTCATTGCTCTTAAGCACAGATCATCTTTCATTCATCATTTTCTATTACACTCTTCAATGACCTCAGGTCTCAGTCAATCTCTCTCTCCTGCAACAACTACGGCCTCGCTTTCACGCTCGTCCATAACCGCATCGCGACATGAGAGCCTACCTCTAGCTTGGGGCTGGCTACCGTCTCCGAAATTACCAGAGGACCACCACACAGCAGCATCCCAGACAGCTTCCGGATCGGATCTCGACCAGGACATCTCACGGCAAATTCTTGCGGACAATAAAGAGCACTCACCTCTCTCAGAAAGCGGTGGTGTCTCCATGTCACCAGCCATGATGTTCCTATCAGCGTTTAGTCCCTCCGCAGTCCCACAATCACCTGATGCAGAAGGTGCACTCATCCGTGGCTATGTCCTCGGACCAACTATAGGTATTGGGGGGTTTTCTATAATCAAACGTGCCTATTCCCCTTCCGGGGGCATCGTCGCTGTCAAAATCGTCCGTCGCTCCGATTTGGAGAAACAGACAGATCCTTCTTTAGCTAGAAGGCGACTCAATCACGAGGCTGAAGTATGGGCTTCCTTATGTCACGAGCATACCTTGCCCCTCTTCTTTACCGAACACACACCCAACGCCGACTACTACTTCTCCCTTTTTTGTCCCGCCGGATCCCTACATGATATTCTTTTAAGAGACGGTCGTCCTGCTCTTCCTCACGATGACGTGGGCATGACCTTTCGACAAATTGTACGAGGCGTACGCTACCTGCATGAAGTTGCAGGCTATGTACACAGGGATATCAAACTCGAGAATGTTCTTGTAGACGAGATGGGTATCTGTAGAATTTGCGATTTTGGCATGACCCGCAAAATCGGCGAAGCCGACGATGACGAACCCCTATGTGATGCAGACGATCACTCTGTCGTCCATCGTCACCGTTCCACTTCTCACTGGTCTGCAAAATCCAATCTCTCCACTCTACGCCACCGTGGTTCTAGGCGTCATCGTATATCAACTCCTTTTGGTGGAAACCCTCCGCCTGTCCATTCATCACATGTTTTCCAGCAGGGGTCTTTGCCATATGCATCTCCTGAGCTTCTTCAACCGAAAGCTTCGCGGTTCAACGGTGCCAATCCAGCTCAGGATATCTGGGCCCTGGGTGTTCTGCTTTATGCACTTCTGACCGGTCATCTCCCATTTAACGATTCATTCGAGCCACGACTCCAGATGAAAATTTTGCACGGTAAGAATATAGTATTGTGAACTCCGGCGTGCTAATACACTTTTTACAGGCGTTTATGATATACCTTCTGGCATTAGTCGTGGAACTGAGCTTGTTCTCAAAGGCTGTTTGGAGCGTAGCGTCCGTACCCGGTGGACGATTGCGATGGTGGATGAGATGGCTTGGGGTGTTGGACTTGACGACAACGACACATTGCCTGTAGCAGACGAGGATAAATTTGAGTTAGTAGATTATCCCAGCCCCCGATCTCCATCATTGTCCCAGTCGCGCTCGCGCACATGCGCATGGCGTGATAACAACTCGATCCCATCTCACACAGAAGAAGCACCCCCAAGGCGGACAAGCCGCTCCCTCTCCCACGCCTCTTTCTCAACTGCGAGCTCGCTCTCAACACGATGTACGAGTCGCAGTGTCTCCCGCCCCCCAATCGTTCGTTACCCAATGTCTCCCACATACGATGAGCTCAGTCATTCAGTGGTGAGCGCCTCGACGTCTCTCTCTGTGCCACCTCTTGACATTGGCGGCCCTACTCTTCTTGCCTCGCCAGGGCCATCGCCTGAGCGTGGCCGGAGACCGAAGAAGGCGGGATTTCTACCCCCGAGTCGGTGTTCACCATCATTAGCGACATCTTCTCACCAATCAGATTATGCTCCAGACTCTGGAGATACTGACGCTAATGTAGATGTGTTGGGCGATACCGCTCACTGGGCATCTACTCTAGGCACCAACGCTGTAGCAGAACCTACTGCCTGCCGCAGTGGTACGACCACTGTGATTGAGCGTTTGAAAGCCATACAGGAAGCACTGCCGTCGGACAAGCACAAAAGGGCTGAGAGCACACCTCCAGCGTCAGGTGCTTGGTCACGCAGATCGCGACTTCGCACTAAGGAAGATCCTTCTTCCTACCGCGCAGCAGAAGTTCATGAAGTGGGCGGATTCCTTAGGGACCCCAGCGCCACACCCATACCACTCACACCCAAAGGCGGTACCCGAAGTCGGAGCGTTGGGCATGTCAATGACACCCATCGCGCCTACGGCCGCCCTCACTAGTTGTATCCCCATCCTTTTATTCCCCCAAAATTGCATTCCATCTTCAGGGGACTATTGGACTTGTGGTTGCTGATAGTTGCTATTTATCTTGTTTTTGTCTAACGACTCATCATTGTATTTTGTATTCAATCCCGAGGACTTCCGGTACATACGACTTGTTTTTTTTGGGTAGCGTAGCGCTTGGTGTTTGAGATACGCTTGATGGCAGACTTGTATTACGCATGCCTTACTTACCACATTGTACTAGTTTTATCCTCAGGGAATCTCGAGCACCCTCCTTCACAATACCTATTTGTGCGAAATGCGTGACATGATAAACAGCAAGATACAAATAGGTACCTATGCGTGATATGTCGGACGAGCAACAAGATACATAGTGGCTAAGTACTAAGTTCCATCGGGGCGTGACCGCTAGCTGTAACTATCACGTCGTCCGCAGCTACTTTCTGAGCCCTCCGCTCAGCAGCCTTGGCCTGAAGTACCTCCACGTCGTTTTGCAATTTGGCCTGAAGAGGAGTTCAGTCAGACCCAGAACTAGTGATACCGAGACGCACCATTGTAGCCTCTAATTCTGCTCTGTCAAACCCCTCGTATATTCTTTTTGATGACGAAGGCTTTTTGCTATCTAATGAATGAGATGAGTTCCTGAGAATGATCCGATGGAGATAATAAGTGATGTTCTTACCAAAAGCTGTTTGCCTGAAGACTTCTTCCATTAATTCGTGGTTTCTCCGATATCTCGTAATTGCAAGTGTTCGCGTTGATAGCAGTTCAGATTCATCTACACAAATGATCAATGCGAAGAACATTCAACTGAACAAACGAAGTGACCGAACCTGCAGATTCGTCATCATCTAGCCGTGGAGGACCAGGCCGTTGCTGAATTGATAGCCAACACATCAGACAAATGTGTTTTTCCGAGGATAAGATGTACTCACGGCCACCCCTACGCCCCCACTCCCATCTCGCGTCCGTTCACGTTCTCTTCGCCTCTCCAGCGCCTCCATATTGTTATTTTGCTGTGCTATCATCGCCTGTGGGTTCATGCCTACTGGGGGCATGCCGCCTTGGTGCGGACCTGCGGGGTGTGGGAAGGCTTTTTGACCCGCCCTTTCGCCCATGACATATATGGGAGGGTCGGTAATTTGTCGTAGTGGGTAGTGCCTGACGGGGTTGTTCAAGAGAGATGGGACGATCTCTGGGGTGCGAAAGATGAATGCACAGATGCAGATGTAAAGGTTTATATAGTTGTGGGTGTGAAATATATGCGCGGTAGATGGTGAGAAGGCAAGATGATGATACGGTAGTGGAGGGACTTACGGATGGGAGGTACGCGGGAGTAGTGGATGAGCACTAATTGGGGGTGGCCGCCTTTGTGAAGGCGGTAGCGTCTGCGCATACGCCATGCTGCTGTGTCTTGGGAGTTAGGTATGAAGCCGAATTTGACTTCTGCGACTTCGAGTTCCTGTGGAAAGGTTAGGCTGAATTATGGAATCGATAAAAGGGCCGGTACGCACCCGTGCACCGCGTTGGACAGGCATGGTGTATCGATTTTCTTGGTCTTGCCATCGTATGCCGTCGTTCAGAGGTTGACCGGGATTTGGCATGAACAAGAGGTATATTTGACCTTCTGTATATGTTGTTGAAATAATCAAACGTTGGTTTGCGAAGCGCTGTTCATACCTTGTGGCTTATCGATAAAAGTCCATGTGTAGGGTTGGGTTTGAGAGGTTTGGATGGCGCGGAATAGCATGTTGGCTGCATTTTCTAGGGAGACGTTTGGATGAAGACCAAAGTCTTCTGGGTATTTGAGCACGGGAGATTCTTGCTGCATTTGCTGGAATGCCATTCTGTGGAATTGAAGTCACGGTTAGGCTGTTTCTTGCCGAGGCGTTGTTTGATTGTAAAGCCGTTGCCAAACAAAGAGTCACGTGTTGTTTCTACTTCCCTATTTGCCTCTCTACTTATATCTTGAACTTGCCAATTAGAGCAACGTCTTGCAACCCTCCGAGATCTCGGGCCAGCAAAACCTGCAACTTGAATGATATCCGAAATATTCACAGTCGCATCTTGATAGATAATCCTTCTCGCGCGAGACTTGAACACGTGTCCACAGCCATTGGAATACTATCACTCTGACGAGCGGATGTCGGACGTGCAGCCTTTTGTGGTGTGTCGCGTTCTTGTTGGTATGGGCCGCTATCAAGATGAATGTTCTGGGCTTTGTTCCAACGAATCGCTACAATCTGGTACGCTCGCACCAATCTATTTCGGTCTGCCATCATCTTGACTAACTTATCCTTGGAGTGACTGGGCATAGTCATGACTAACGATCATGCCTGTTCACTCCGAGAATAGGTAATGCAGTTGTTTCTGATACGCCTCAGTCTCGATGCGCGTTCTTGATAATCACGATGCTGTTTAAAGTGGGCGTTCCCGCTTCGATCGCTCTGGTTCAAAGTAAATTTGACCCTTTCTGTCGCCACACAATGGCTAGTAGTCCAATAGGATTCGCCTTGCTACAGGATTACAAATACCTCAAATCGGGACACGGAAAACACACAACGTCCGAGTAAGTATTAGGACTGGAGGGCAGTTACAATAAGCACGCACGAGTACCCGAATCAAGCCCCGTGTCAGCACCAAGTTGAGTCATCAAACTTAATGACTAGGCAAGTTATATAGTTATTTCCCCGGCCGGTACATTCAGTGAACGGCGAATGGCTCCATCATTATCGCAGCTGGTGCTGACATTATTTGCGCTGCCCACTTTGATGGGTTCACAGCTCATGCATAAGAGATAAGATGAGAAGGCACACGATATGAGCCTGAATCACACTTCTCGACCTCTACATGGAGTACTCGTCTGACGATATCGCAGCAGCGAGGAGCTTGCAGATCGCTACGGCGTGTCTCATTGTTCATATGAAAGCGCATCATAATTGACAATTTATGTGCTATCAGTATATATACGGTGCGTACTGCCTTAACCACTTATTCTTTGTCTAACACAGTTCAGTGTCGATGGCCACATTCTGGGTAGGCTTATCCTGTTCCATTCACGTCCGCTGTTGAACTCGCTTATCTAGACCTATGATTATGCGTGTTCACTTCATGAAGAGGTAATACGTTTGTTCTGCGATACACCTCGGTTTGACATTATGCTGTGCAAAGTGGACATTTTTGCTTAGATCGCATTGGAGCAAGGTAAAATGCATGTATATCGTTGCACGATACCTTCCCTTTTTTTTTCTCCTTACGAATCTATATCGTGCGTTCTGCTCCATCACACATTGTTTCGATGATGAATTTAACACTTGTTCTTCAGTGAGCTTTGCCCTGAACGAAAACACCGATGTATGTGATGCGGTAGAGAGTTAATGAGAACCAATGACTTCATGCATGACTTCACCAAGAATGCCGCGCATTGAACAATATTGTCACGGGTACGTGCATGATACGTTCATGTATGTACATCCTTGCTGAGGATTACTACTTTCCTCTCACAGGTCTTACTGCAGTATCAGCCATGTTCTCCGAATGTATCTCATTCCCTCGTTAAATTAGCACGTTTCTGACTTGACTCATCTAGGTTTTTTCATCCTTAGAACATATGCGCTCTGGAACAACAGTAGAATTGTGCTCGCAGTCATGCTGTCCACCTTTTTCGTGAGTTCCAAACAAATTCACCATACCAAAGCTAGTTTTAGATGCATCAACTAGATTTTTCTCATAGTATCAATCGGCATTTCCTTCGTCACAACCGTTTCTGCACCATGTACTCGCTCTCACCTTCCCACCGGTGTTCCGCCACTGAAACATTCTGTTCACTTTCACAGATGCAACTAGCGCAATTCCGGGCATCACTGGGTGCTACCAAAGTTCGACCAGTTTGTTCTTCATACCATTTCTTATCTTTTCCATATTCCAACTAGGTTGGTAATCAGGAGCATATATATTCAAACATGCGTTGACTCACGTTTTCCCCAGGACTCATGATGCTCACCCTCATACGCGCCATGCAGAGCTGGCGGAAACACCCAAGTCGTCTATATGTTGTCCTGGTGAATCATAACATATCCTACTATAGATGTGGTCTTCGTGAGTTAACTCTCGTACGCGCCATTTCTCGCACTCACCCATAATCATTCTCTTTCTTGAAGTGATCTTGTTAGCAAACACCTTCGTATCGCTGTTCCTCCATGTGTGTGAATCTCCCAAATGCCTTTCATAATCGAGCTGTTGATGTTCTGCGCCTCAGTACGCCTACAGCAGCATGTTGCACAAGCATGCACCCCCACATCCTGCTGCGTATTCCTACTGACAATATCTGAAACGTGCACCCACGTACAGTTTCCAGTTCGCGATTCTTGCAATCCTCGCCACACGATTGCACCTCCATCTCTGGCGGATAAACCAGCATGCATACGGCTCCACGAGTAGCGCTCTCATGCGCACTTCAATGTCTGACATGATGTTTGCAAATTCCACGACGTGATGCATTATCCTATGACTTATTGTGTGTTGTTGTCATCTATCGTGCCGAAACCTCTCATGTCAGCTCCTACTCTTCCCATTGTCTCAATTTCATCCTCCGTTTGCTTACTCTTGCCTGGTGCCTTTCCCCTCTAGCTGTTTTTTCGTGCCTCGCAGTTCACATCATCCTTACACACATCGTGCTTTCGTTCTCGTCGCCTTCGTTGTGGATATCACGTTTAAGTGTACTGCAGTGAACATAATGAAGTCTTACCCTGTTTTTCTTATTCTAGACCACAACAATGATATTCTTCTGTCTAGCTTTTCAGTCTGCTGCGAGGAAGTACTGATGTTGTGCACTTGATGTCAATCCACAGTGTGTGCGTAACCGCGCCTCTGATGAAATCGGCATGTCTCCGTCTCATTTGCTCTCACAAAACAGATGATAAACATTATGCAGTTCCAACGACTCACTACAATCTGGTTCGCTTGCACCATACTATTTCAGTCTGCCATCATCCATCATCATGCCTGTCCACTCCAAGAATAGGCAATGCAGGTGTTTCTGATACGCCTCAATGTCGATACATTGTTGATGATCACGATGCTGTTCAATGTGGGCGTTCCCGCTTCGATCGCTCTGGTCCAAAGTAAATTTGACCCTTTCTGTCGCCACACAATGGCCATTAGTCCATTAATAGGGTTCGCCTTCCTACAGGATGACACATACCTCAAAACGGGACACTGAAATAAAACTAGTATGACCCAGTAAGTGGATGACTTTCCGTAGGCAAAATATTGCAGAATAGATTATTTCGGAGCCTGAATTCCATTTGCAATCCTGTCAAGAATTTAATCTATGCAACGATAATCCCCCGTATGCTTAGTCTTTAGATTTAGTCCAGTCCTCAATGGACAATCTTGCAATGCAGTACCAGCTTCTCAACGACGATGAGGCAGAACTTTGTTATGA
>KN835272.1:0-63313 GCA_000827255.1 Suillus luteus UH-Slu-Lm8-n1
ATTCTGACTCTTGCTCCTAGATTCAAGTTTCAACACTGTCGCTCACTGCATTTTCACTCATCTCGCACCCATGCTGTACATTGTTCAGAAGTTCTCGCACTCACACTTGCAATCATTCTCGCACTCGCACTCGTACTCGCAATGTCTCTCACACTCGCAATGTCTCTTGCACCATTTTTCTCATTGCGCTCTGGATCCTGCTTTCGGATGGCATCAGACTCGTATAGATCAGCTCTGTCACACCTTGTAGGCTGTGTACTTTTACTACTTTCACCACTGTATTTGCACAATCATGAAATCCACTGGATTCCGTTTATTTTATTGCAATGCGCTATCTGTCTGGTATGAGTCATGTAAGATATGAACAGCCTGCTTGGGAGTGGCAAGGCAGGGTCAACATTGCAAGGCGCCCCAAGGCTTTTAAAAACACACGATTCTGATGGCTTTTGACCAGCCTGGAGTCCATCTGGCATGAGGGAGAGGTTGTCTGCAATGTGTGTTCAGCCTTAGCGAAGTTGGTCAGGCTGTCGGGGTCTGGCCATGCCTGGGAATGCCTTACCGGGGTGCGCCACTTTTGCTGATGAGGGTGTTCATGTGTCACGTGACTGTGTCAGACGCAGAATGGGAAAAATTGGTCATGGCAAGGGGCGACCGTTCTCAGTGTATTGACTCGGACACAGAACGCACGCCCGGCGTTGTCTCTGCCCAAAATCACTCTGATACGAGATCCCGCTCACCCAGGCTAGTTCAAGCTATACAAGTGTTCTCGAAATGACTGCTCCAACAACTTCAATGAAATCAACCAATCTCTTGTCCAAATGCCAGTGCTGCAGAATATCATAAGGACATCAACGCTTCAATAATTCAAACCTGCAACATAACTGGACACCAAATTGAGATCAATTTGCGGCCACCCACTAGGATCGTTTGAGACTAGGCTCATAGTTGAAGGATTGCCAGTGGACTCCATGTGCGTATGATATAAGCTAGGATGCCGCTCATACTAAATATACCACAGATCCATGGGGTTTTGCATCTGATTCCATCGATGTTTAATTTGTATGATCATCAACCTGATCATCATGATGGCACCTTGCTACAAAACTGCATCAGATCCGGGGCAGAGAAGGGCTGTAGCCAAGAATACCTTGATAAAGAGGTAACCTTCTATCAATGTCTAGATAGTTTCAAAATTTCACATACCGCAAGTGTCATTATATCAAACACATCATGATATACTCATTTTATATCATTATCTGTTCCTTTAACTGACACGTCAGTGCAATATTTTATCCAAGGGTTCCAGCGCTCACCAATATCAGGTTCAATATTGCGGGTTCAAACGTTCACGCCGACTCAGCGAAGGTCTTGGCGCGAGGGTGCGCACGAACAGCACCGGCACGCATCGTGGACCAGATAAGCGTGTTTGTTTAACCCGTTGCTAGTCGCGGTTACAACTGTACCATCGCGTCCGTCGATTGGGTTCATGATGGTAACTTCTGACTGGTAATCATGACAAAAGGCATGACTTTTCTCTCAGGATACACCGGAAAAGCTCTTTACCAATTATGGCCAGATCGCTACCTTCATGTAACGAGTCTCCTTCACGGCGTAAGATGTTTTCAACTTGTGTCTGCAGACACGTCCAAAGACACAGAGCTCAGATATCTCACGAAGATACCAAGAATCAAAGGTGCTTGCAACGTCGACAAGTAAAAGCCATGAAAGCCGTCAAGAATAATACATTAAATCGTCAGGTATCGCTATTGCCAAGTGATCAAAATGTCTGAAAGGGTATTCAAGGAGAAAATAAAGGTAACGCAAACACAGTCCTCTAACCCTCTAACCCACCAACACATTAGAAGACAAGAGCACCAGCTAATGCGAAAAGAAGACCACCAGCCAACGAAGTTGAAGCACCTGCGCGGATGGCAGCACCGCTTTGGGTGGACGACGTGGTCGCGCTACTAGTAGTAGTAGTGGCGGAGCTACTGCGGATGCTTGTGGTAGAGGGAATAGTAGAAGAAGGCGCAGAAAGGGTGCTTGCACCGGAACTTGAAGAGATAGCACTACTTGACGTGAAGCTAGTTGAAACAACAGTAGATGTGGAAACAGACCCAGTGCTTGAACCACCTAGAGAGGTGGCATTAGCTACTGTAGTCGTAGAACCAGGGGTAGTGGAGAGTCCAGCGGAACTACCTGCAAATGTCGAAGTTCCACCTAAGCTAGAAGTACCTGGAAGAATGGAAGATCCAGATGTGGTAGAGCCGGCAGAGGTAGAAGTACCTGAGCCAGAACTTCCGGTCATGCCGTCGAGGCTGTAAGAAGCATTGTAATCAACACAATACATTGAGCAAGGGAACGGGTACTAACTTAAAAGTACCAGACCAGCCCTGATAGCTGTCGCTGGTTGAAGTGAATACCAGGTAGCTGGGTGGACCGTTAGATGCAAACCATTTTAAAATAAAAGTTGAACATACTAGCCGCCATTGCCGCCGGCGGATGCGTCGGGCTGTACAATTACACTCGGTGATTAGAAAAGCTATGATTATGAAATGAAAGACACGTACAGTGAACGTGAAGGAATGCGTGTCCGCAACGTTGACGGATGTAAGCGACTGTGCGAGGAGCTGGTCGACAACATGGGTGAGTCAAGTCCACTGGAGTTGGAGCTTGTTTACCATCTCGCCGTTGTACAAGCCAACAGTGCATTCTCCGATGTCGCTCAAAAGAGGACTCTGACCGTTGTCAACCCACTCCACCTGGCAGGACTGACCTGCATGGCAAACGGTTGATTGTACCGGGTTCGTGACCTGTTCGAAAGCAAAGAAAAATCAGAAAAAAAGAAGTAGACGGTCGCGAAGACTGACATAAACAGAAGCTTGAACAAGACGCGTGGAAACAAGGAGAGCGAGAGAAACAAGAGTCTTGAAAGCGGACATTG
This sequence comes from Suillus luteus UH-Slu-Lm8-n1, assembly GCA_000827255.1. NCBI lineage: Eukaryota > Fungi > Basidiomycota > Agaricomycetes > Boletales > Suillaceae > Suillus > Suillus luteus. Next base: position 2,945 of record KN835272.1, read on the forward strand.
TGAAAGGGGCTTGAATTAGGCTCGGTATTTAGTACAGACAAATGTTTTGATGCTGGTGGGATACAAGAGCAAAAGCTGAGAGAGCGTAATGAAGGAACGTTGAATTTATGGGAAGAGGGAAGCGAGCAACGTTGCAACCATGAATGGGATGGCGTTGACAATTTACACAAAGAATTTGAGTCGCGGTTCGATTTCTTTACGTGCACAAGGCGATCTTCTCACGTTGAATTCCGCTCCATTTGATTTCCCAGTCTCGAACGGAATCCTTTACATTGAAGCCTCAAGGTCGTGATGCGGCATAGCAACACCGTACTTGTCCCTACTCGTCAGTGACGGTGTTGAACGTTGAGCACTGGTATGGTGAACCTCGGAGAACAACAATTGGTGTGCGATTCATATCCGAATAGCGTCACTGACTGACCTCCATTCGATCATCCTCTAGAAGTTAACCTCAGGGTCTCCACGAGGATCCAACACCAGTAAGTAACATTCTTTTATCCTTAGGTCATGTCAAAGCCCTCTTTCACCGCTTCATCAGAGTTATAGACGGTGTACTGCCGCATCTATATGCCCCGTTGGCTACGCATTACATCCGAATGGGAGTCGCATTGCTACAGATTCCTCCATGACACGTCATATCCGTGAGGACTTGCGTATGTCTTTAAGTTGGTGTCGCTAATGCATCCTTGGGCGCACTACGCAAGACTACGCATAGCTCATAAAAGTTCAATCGGTGTTAGTCGCGAAGTCGACTCTTCCCGGAACTTTTCATTGACTTCGCCTCTGAATGCATTGGCCTAACACTGCCTGTGATAATTGCCAACGTGTATCCGAGTATCACATGGTGGCCGTCGAACGTTGAAATCTTGAGCATCTGGTTCCATTGACATGAATTATGACCTCAACGGCAGAACTAGTGTAAGCTTACGTTGTCAGGTTAATGACCGCAATTGTCCGGCGGTTCATCTCCACTTATCTTGGCATGCTTGTTGCTGCATGGCAGACCGCTATAACAACTGCTCATCATCAAGTACAGCGATCTCTTGAATCCCTCCTTTCATTCGCTCTGCGCGGTGCCTACGGAGACTCTGAAGAGCCAGAGTGTATCTTATCTGTAGAGTCTCCCGTCGATACGAATGCGGTACTCTCATCTCAGTACTTCGCTTGGTATAACCTGCCACCGACTACTTTGACATTTGCCAATCACTGTTCAAGTCTTTAGCTTTCCACGATCTCCCTTCAACCATCGTTTTTCGGGTCCCAATCGCCAACCTTCTAAGCCATTGTCATCAGATCGTTACTGCATAACTCATCGACTTTTATCGACAGATGCTGTTATTCTGGGCCCCGGGTCAAACTACTTGGGCGGGACTGGTGCAGGTGACCTAGGACGGGATCGTAAACTTTCGATTTCCAGCATGGGGGATGCGAGCAGCTCTACATATGATATCTGGAGCCAATGCTAGCCAAGGTCGCAACTAGTCGTAACCATGGATAGTGGGTCAGTGATGTCAGAAGCCAGCTGGTAATCACTGGTAATCATCGGCTGACGGACATGAATATAGAACCAGGCAACCTCTCAATGATTTTCCTGCTCCAACCGATATAAATGCGGTCTACGTGTTGTGTTGTTACAAGTGACCAGCCGACACAATGGACAAGAAAGGCCACAGCTCGGGGGCATTGCGGCCACAGGATAATTGTGGCCACAGTGGCATAGTGGTGGCACCCTGTTGAATAAAAGAGTGCGCCATCGAGGTTATCCCGATAATCAAAGGTCTTCTCTAACGACTATCGCCCAACCCTCGCATAATTCCCGTACATCATGTCAACTACCCCAATACCAACGAGAGGTTCTGGTGATCTGTCCCAGGTGTATAACGACGACTGGTCGGACAAAGAAGTCTTTCTGCAGGCCACTGGGCTGCACAGAAACTCCGATCGCAGTAATCCTAGACATGTCCTCATCTACTGGGTGAACGCCACTCTTAGCGGTGGCATTGAAGTCTGGGATATCACCCAGCTCGAGATGCACGAGCACTGGCACCAATACCATTACCCCAACGCGCTCAAAGTCGACACAAAGGAACGCTCACGAAATCAGACAATATCCTTGGGGATATTCACACCGGAGCAGCGCGAGCAGCTGCTAGAGCTCGCAGCGGATGTAGAGTATGATCGAGTCACTACCGAAAGTCACGTCTGGATGCGCAACCTTCTCGCGAAGATGGTGCAGGAAAAGCTCATAACATATCGTCTATTTAACACCATCCGAGAGGATGTGCCCCTTCCTTCTGCATGAGAAAGGTCAGAGTTGCGGAATTTGGTTTTTCCGAAAATGAACTCAAGGTTCCTTAATTGTTGGCAGAATATACTTATAATATGGTTACCACAGTCAGTACCTTGCGAAGCCTACATATGCGTCGTACTGCTAATTTCGTCTTAATATGTATGTACTTACAATGCATTCATACGCAAGCGTACAAATTGCTGATCTTCCGTCCCTTGAGACTGCTTTTAAAAGGAACTAGGCTTCAAGTTCACAGTTCCAACGTTCATCCTCAGACTCCATGAATAGAATGGTCTCTCACAGTGCACACATGCAGCAGTTTACAGGTCTACTATAGCGAATCTCGATTGCCGTAAGCTGTGGCCTGTTTTACATGAAACGTGTTTCCAAGTCCTTCACCACCGTGCGGCACAGCTTGTATCGATCTTTATCAACATCATCGCGCGAAGTCAAGATGTCATTCGAATCGTGCCATGCAAGAAAAACGCGCAAACTACGCGTGCAAAGGGTCCAGAACTATATATCCCTGTGCATGCCGAGGACAACATCATATCTGGCCCGCATCCGTGGCACTCTCACCCGTACAGGTGCGGGTAAACCTCTGAAGTCCCATCTACCCGCGGATGATTGGGTACGGGTGCCACCCGGGTCCACCCATGTCACATGTAACCTGGGGAGCACTTGGATCTTCCAAGCCTCAACTGCCAATCTCCTAGTATCCGGTTTCGCCTTCCCCGATGCACGATGAGATTCTGAAGTTCTCTGAGATGTATGAACTCAGCTTCCGGAGTCTTCGTATCGCCAAAGCGACGTAACGTAGGCCACCGGCTGGATTTACACATTTCCAGTTTCTAAGGTTGTTCTGCCATTGGGACAGAGCGAGCCAAGTCTGAGGTCTGCTGGTCATTCAATAAATAAAATGTTACATATGATATGCAATATTGCAATTTCGCTTGAGAGGAGTGAAAATAATAGCAAAAAGAGTGGACAAATCCGGACTCGAACCGGAGACCCCCCGCAGTCAGCCCATGCTAAGCGGATGTGATAACCAGCTACACCATATGCCCCACGAAAAGAAGATACTTTACTGCCTCCATAGCGTTGAAATGAACTCATCGGACTTATTTCATTGATTTCAGGGTGAAATCCGTGACGCTTAAGCTTAAATCTTGATCAACTTGTTTCAAAACGTCCACGATGGCTGGTACGATGACGATCAAACTTGTGTTCAGCGGTGGGCTCGAGTTGTTATTCGGCAATGAGCGCAATCAATCGGTTCTTATCCCTCCATTTGTGCCATCTGATAATTCCACGCACTCTTCCCCGTCCTCATCTTCATCTACTCCTTCGTCGCACAGCGATACTCCTTCCACGGGAGAGACCAAGGCAGCAGATTTGGAGTACTTGATCTATCACCTTCGTGATCATGTACTCAAAGAGCGACCGGAATTATTCATGGAGAACGGGACGATGTGCGTTGTGTCTGTTTCTACTGAATCTTTACCTCATAGTCCCTCTAGCCGCCCAGGGATCCTCGTGCTAATTAACAACACGGACTGGGAGCTTGAAGGGGAAGGTTCCTACCAACTTTGCAACAACGATGAGATAGTTTTCATCTCAACACTACATGGTGGATAAAATTCGTGTACCTCTCGAGAGAACCACGAGCTATGTTGTTCATGACGTCAGGTTGGGGATAGACATGGTCCTCTTATGGCTGAACATCCAGCTAGCAATGATCGGTACGGGGCCCACTTCTATAGAAGTGGACAAATCGCGTTGCTTCGCACCACAGCTCACAATAGTACGCACATCGCCGCATGTACATCGCCTACTTGATGTGGGCTACAATCGCACTTCCTGTCAGGAATATAAGCAACCCATGCGGGTGCATGAAATGGCTAACAGGCGACCGTCGGAAGGTAAATGCTTTGTAACATATACATCAGTCTATAATCCTAAGAGAGACTGGGATGATCACATACGTAGTTGATCGTTGGACAGCTAAACCTTTACCGTTCTAGCCTGCTGGATATATTTCTGCATGAGAACAACCGCCTTCTTGAGGTTCTGGCTCATCTTTGCCGAAGTAGGAATGACATCGAGTATGCGCTCCCCGTCCGGCGTCTTCACGACCATCTCCGTTTTGACGTACTCCTCGAGCCTCCGCAGCTTTTCACGCGCCTCTTCCACCGCGTCCCGGTCCCCTTCACCACCCAACAAGTCCGCTTTGTTCGCTATAACCATATGAGCTTTATCACTCATTCCTGGTTGGTACTTCTCCAGCTCGTCTTTTAAATCTCTAAGCTCGTCCCATGGTTCTGGCCGAGACAAGTCCACAACATAGACAAGTGCGAGGGATCGTTCCATTGAGCGCAGGAAGGAATGACCTAGGCCAACATTTTCTGATGAGCCAGATATGAGCCCAGGATTGTCCGCAACGGTGAAGCGAAAAGTCTCATGAACGTCAAAGTCGTGGCCTGGTTCTATGTCAGGCCGAGGAGAATCAGGTGAATCATCTTGTAAACGCAATTGTTCTTCAGCATTATCTATGTCGGAAAGTTCGCGCTCCCGGAGGCGTTCCTCCTCAATAGCAGTTTCGTCGAAAATATGTTCACCCTGAAGGGCGCCTTCGAAGGTTCCATCTTCTGCTACACGGATGACACCAACAATGGGGTTAAGTGTGGTGAACGCGTAGCCAGCAACTTCGGTCTTCGCTCGACCACCAGTTAATGCGCGAAGAAGAGTGCTCTTGCCCGCATTCGGCATCCCGACAAGTCCAATATCCGCGAGAATCTTGAGCTCAAGATATAACGTTAAACGCTCACCCTCGTGTCCCCGTGTCGCAAATTTGGGTGAACGGTTAATGGGCGACAAGAAATGTGGATTGCCCAACCCACCATTGCCACCCCGGGCGACGATATGTCCCAGCCACTCATGCTGACCCATTCCAAGAGGTGCATCATCAGAAATCATGACTTCCTCTGTCTTGTCCAAGTCGAGATTGATGGGTGATAGCAGCCTCTGTTTCCTAGCCCAGCGCCTGGCTCTCTCCTCGCGGTACAGAGCTGCCTCCGCCTGTTTAAACACATCACGGTTGACATTATCATCCGCGTACCGCGGATAATGCACCCATCTGTCATCCCGAAGCTTTGCACGACGTTCCTCGGGACCGAGTCCCTTCAGCGACTCCTCCTCCGCTTCCCATTCATCCTTTGCGCGTCGCGAGTCGCCTGGAAGAAGTTCGCGTATCACTGTGCCCAGAGGGACTTTTATGATGGTTGGTGGTGCGCTTTTGCCGTTCTGCCATGTTCCTTGGCCATTTCCGCCTGCGGCGCCTCGTACACGTTTTGGGATGGATGAAAGAGTTGTGAGATTTGGTGTAGGGAGAATATAGACGTCGCCTCCACGTCCACCGCTACCACCTGAAGGAGGCCCCATGGGCTTCCATTTTTCTCGGTGGAAAGCAACACATCCGTCACCTCCGTTACCTGCATGGTGTTGAGTATGCATAAGTGAATTCAGACGTGTACACACCTCCTCGGACGTTGATTATAAGATTATCGAGGAAGGATTGACCCTGCGCGATGTTATTTTCAGGCGGTACGCGTAGAACTAGCAGTGCAACTTACCCCTTGTCTTCGCTTCCACTCTGTCTTTCGTTTCCGTCGAAGGAGATCCTGCAAGTCGTCGTCATCCTCTTGTGTCTCTAAAACAGTGTTCGAAGCTTCCTGACGCGGTGCGCCACTACAGTGAAATAGTCGTCTCTGTCTGGATAGAGATCTGCAGAGTAGTCTTGACATACAAGCGATGAGTGTCAAAGTGGTAAAGAACGAGCAGCCTGACTCGGAATAATGCCGTAAGTACTAGTACACTTTCTAGTCAAAATATTATTCAAGTTGTACCATGTCTTTACAAATCGACAAAAGTTTTTTGAATACATGGTGTTGCATGTACTGACAGTTCTTATAACTGCAGTACGAGTAAAACTATAAGTTACAAGACATATACAAGTCATCGACAAGAGTCAAAATCGTCCGATCGACTTTCAATGATATCCGATCAGTCTGTCTTTACTCTCCTGTTGTCAAACCTAATAAGCGGCTTGGAGTCAGTGCATGCACAGACTCTTCTCGAGGTCGTCCCATTCGTGACTCGTTCAAGTTCATTGAACTTGACGGGGACCCCGGCTTTAGTGACAGTTGTGGTGAGGTCACGAGCTTGGAGGTGTTACTGATGCGCAACAATAGCGATGCGGCAGTTTCATCCTCTGGAGTGTACACTGGCGAGGACAGTGCGTCACTGGGACTCCGCCGTGGAACAAAACCCGAAAAACAAGGTTGAATCTGTGTTCCCGATTGCGGAATGAATGTACTCGGAGAAGGGAGGGTCAGGATAGGTGGGACTCCGAAGACGGAGGAGAAGCCCGTGAATGTCGCAGAAGTTGGCGGTGTTGGGAGCTGTTGTGATGGAGACTTTGAAGAGCTTGGGACTGGGTGGCGGGTGGATGGTGACTTGGACGAAGTTAGGGCTCTCCGAGTCTGATCTTGCGATGAATGTGGGAGCCAGGTAGAAATGGATGGCAAGCGGGAGGACGAGTCCTCACTGACAGTGGACCCTACTTCAATCCTTGCACCATCTTCCTGTTCAAAGTCCTGTTTCCTTCGCTTGGACCCTCTGGTGTCAGAAGAAGATTGGCGAATGCAATGCTTGCACCCATCTTCCTCGAAGCGCTTCACCTTATCTGTCAAATCCTGAAGATACGCCACCGTCCGCACCAGGATCTCAAGTTTGAATTCCTTTTCTCCCACTTTTGACTTTGCTTTACCCTTCTTAGGTTCGTCGTCTTCATCCTCATCACTGGCCTCTGCAGCTTCATTGACTCGCTTGTATTCCGCAGGCACAAGCTCTCTTAATGCGGCCAGGGCATCATTAATTTTGGTGCGCCTGGCTTTTTCAATAAGGGAGTGGTTGATCTTCCGTTGAGCTTCACGTGCCGTGCGTGAAAGTGCCCCAGGTTTGCGGCCGCGACGTTTGAGTTGTGGTGCTGGAGGGGGAGTATCATAACCGTCATCTTCAGCCTGGTCATCGCTGGAATTTGGGCTAGACAGTCGACGATTGTCTGACTGCGGAGCTATAGCAACAGCAACGCCAGAGGCTGAACGCAAGCGCTTTGCCCTGCGTGGAGTGCTTTCAGCATACATGTCCATTTCTGCTGGACCTTTGAGAGGTGCAATGGCAATGGGTCGGAAGAGATGCATATGACAGTTCATATTCGCATCCACAAGGGCTTATGAACGACATGCGACACGTTTGTCAGGCGGTGATTGGTTGGCATTCCGGTCCCCGCAACGGATGGACAGCATCACAATGGTATTGTAATGCCCCCCATACAACGTGTATATAATTATGGGCAGCCTCTCGAAATCCCTCGCACGACTGGTTTAGAGCAATCTTATTGGCTCTTCAAAAACGCACGTGTGCGAAGGGCTTAAGCGCTCACCTCTTATCGACCCTTCACACAAGAGCATTTCCCAGCTCCTCAATGGCTGCCCACATTGAGGGAAATTCGCTGGTGGAGCCACGCAATGCTGAGCATGCGATCCACGTATAATATCCGTTTACAGTTCCGTCCGTGTCACGAATACTCCCTGCAGGGGTTTCTGTCACTTGATACGTCTTGGTACATGAAATGGTGAAAGTCTCAACGGAAAAAACCATCCAGCTCTCTGGAGAGAACCTACAGACCCCCAACGATGCCAGCTATCGCTCACGGCGTTCTATCACGAGACTCATCACAAGATCATTACAACCTAAAGATGGCACACGAGCACGATCATGATCGATGATGATCATACGGATTCATACCTTGGCAAACTTGTGTGTGTAAATGTTCAAGATTGGGTAAGCCTTGAAGTTTGTCGACGCAATACTTATCTCCTTCAATTTCCCACTATCTGCAATGCCTTGACAAGGGCGTAAGTTGTCCAGTTGTGGCTTCTAGCGACTGTGGGTGCTAATTGACCATACGCTTGCGTGAACGCAGACAGCAATGAATTGCCAATAGCCAGGAGTAAAGTGAGTCCACCAAAAGAGTCAAATACCAACATTGAACTTCCTTAGGAGACCTCGAGTCCCCCCACTTGCAGCACATTAAAATTATACTGGTTGACCTCGTGATGTCATTGAACGCTTCGATGTGCAAAAAGCTTACGACAGTCCACCAGGTCACAGTGGATAGACCTAGTCGAATTCTACTGTCTCTTGCGATAGCTACTATAGATGCCGGCAGTCTTGCCTCATTTGCAAGGCATTACCCGAACTTTCTGCATCTTTAGGGTATCGGATATCCCGTTGGATATGGCGGAGCTGCCAACGCTCGACGATGAAACGCTTACCGTTTTATCCCCACGTCCCACGCATCCAGCCTGCATGCGGTTTATCTCCCGTCAATTTAAAAGCAATTGCGGAACTTCTCGCGACGGTGTTTCCTGACAGAGAAATTAAGATCGTACTTCCTGCATGGCGACATCGTGGACGATAACAAGGCCCGAATTCGAGGCAGCTCGCTCCTCAGCCATTCCACAGTTTCATACCACACATTCGAAGGTCTGTGTAGGTACACCCGACAAAAGGATGCGTGTCTCGGTTCAACCATTCTTGTGGAAACTGCATGTGAGTATGCATAGACGCCTAACTAGCAGTAATCCCTGTATAGACTGTGTCAAAGATGCCCCTTCCCAGTTGTGCCCATGACCACTGCCCTTCCCCTTTGAAGTTTGAAGGCATGATGATTTGAAATCACTTGGAGTTGGATCTCATGGCAAAAACAGTGGACAAATCCGGACTCGAACCGGAGACCCCCCGCAGTCAGCCCATGCTAAGCGGATGTGATAACCAGCTACACCATATGCCCTATATGATTGCCGAGGGACAAAACAATGGAATACAATTAGACACTGGGGAAATTTCTACAGCGCAAGATACCGCCTTCCACACAATCCGCCTTGTATACCGCTGGTGCGTCCTTATTTCCTGTCTCGTATGTCGAGGCATTGTCGCCATGCGTAAATTGGGAAATGTGAACCCGCAAGGGCTCCATGGGTGATTGCCGCGAGAGTGGCCGTTCCGTCTCATTGGCTGTCCTTCTGGTACAGACAGTCAAGAGGTGACCGTAATGTGATTGAGCATCATGTAGAAGCAAACTGAAATGAGCGGCTAGTTGATCATTTTCAACAACAGGTGTAAACGGCAGACTCACAAGGTCCAGCACAGTGTGCTGTGAAATCGACTTACTCCAGCTCCAGTGGACAAAAAATATTACTATGGAGACGACGCCACAGAATGCAAAAGCATCATCCACTATAGGTAATCTAATGCTTTTCGGAGAGCGAGTTGTAGGAGACATTGCGTTCGAACGCTCAGATGCGATACAATAGTAATCCTGAGCACATTCAGGACCAGGACCAGGTAAGTGTTGGGCCACTACTGTGCACTAGTGTGTGTACTGGAACAAACCGAATGAGTAGAAAGTGTCAAGGTGAGGACTCCTATGCTTTGGCGAAGTTTCCTGCATGGCGGGTCTCACTCCCTTGCGAAAGTTGTAGACCGAAGAAAAGGGGTTGGCAACTTCGGAGCACATGGCTTCCCGGGCATGATTGTGATCTAACCTGCGCGTAGCTACTCAGGCTGCACCACAGTATGCTTGGTAAGATGATAACCAGACCATCACTGATTGCCAAACGACGTAACATGGCTTCTTTATTTTGTAGAAGCTTAGGTGGCGTTGTTATCTGCAGTCCGGTATTTGCTGTACAAGGAGTTACTAATACGCTTCAAACGAAATCGTACTTACAGAACAAAGGCCGCTTGCTATTGCTGGCCAGACCTCGGAGTCGACTATTCGGGGAGTCATTCATATCATGGCAGGCTCTTTGCCAGCATCAGGAAGGGGCAGCCTTGGCAGCAGGTGTGCTCCTGAAACATGATATGCGATGCTGATTGCGACAGAGAAATATATCAAAAAATCCATGACACAATAGAGGGAAAAACTCGTCGCTGGTATCAGGAGTACTATTGAAACATGATGCTGATAACACGATAGGACTCACCACGCTTGATGAGAGTAGGATATATTTTCATAGCACTGTATTGTCAGTCCAAGATTAGCTTGGTACTGCGTGTTTCCGCCAAATATTACCAGAATTTGGTCAGTGGTGGAGGAACCACCATATTTTCAATTTGCTTGCTTTTGTATCTCAGTCTTCCTGATGCGATGTACTCAGGCTGCTGGTCAAAGTCGTACAGCAAACATATTTCCTCAGACACCTGCAGTGGACCATGAATAGATATTGACAACATGCAGATAATGTGTGATGCGACTTAACTAGAATATGTAACATTTACTATTTCTGCCAGCAAATTAAGATTCCTCTACAGTCTAGTAGCTCAAGCGCGAGGTGCTGCAAGTCAGAATTTTCATTTACGACATTGACCGAATTGCCACAACGCTTGATGGGCTAAGATCTAAAGTCACATGTGAAGTCGGACATGTCGGAATTCGGTGTCAATTCATTAAGGTGACTAGAATAACCCCATGTTGTTCGAGGAGCGTTTCTAGCTCTCCCGATTGAAACACTTTGAAAGTTTCGAGTTTGAAATATATCGGGCAATGAGACCCTGACTCACTGCGGCTAACAGCAATGTCGCTCTCACCCACGAATTCCGAGCCGTTCACATACAATTATGGAATGGTTGGCCATTCCCTTCAAAAGAGGCACCTGAGGCCTGAGGCTTGGTGACAATGCCGAGTGAAGTTGGTAACTTACGAGAATTCTTGAATTCCGGTCCTGAGCTCCAGATCCTTGTGGACATTATATGTCTTGAACTTTTCAGGTGGAATGTCAAAAGCGATGAGGATCTTCACGACCCCTCGTAAAAAGCTGACGAAAAGGTCACGAAATATGAGTATGACTGATCATGGAAAGACATTCAGATGTTCGAAGTGGTGACAGTGGAACATTGCGGGCGAGAAGAAATTCCTGCAAGATTGTTATTACTTTTGGCTCGACGCGCAAAACTAGTTGGAAGTTTACATAAGTCACCAGCTGCGGTGCCGCGGGCCGGGCCAGTAATTCCGAGCCCAGAAAATTCACTGAGTAAATCGAACATTTTGATCAGACATACTTTCAGAGAATAAAAATTCGATGTTGTGCTAGCTACATACTTTTGTTATCGAGGACCTTTGCAAAAATATTCTAATCCGTACACCCATCCGTCATCATCGCCCTCAGCTTCGCAACCTCGACCCGTGGAATAACATCGATTTCAAATGGCGCTGCATGCGGAGTGACCGTGTCACTGAAAGCGTGCGTGTCGATAGGTGCGTCAGGTCGTTGAGCAATGCGGAAAGACCACAAGAGAAATGCGAGGGTAATGTACAGCGAGTGGTTTGCGAGGTGTAAGCCGGGACATACACTTTGAATGACAAATGAACTTCATTTTTTGGTATCAGAAAACCAATATCGGCACGACTTACCGTCTACCAAAGCCATACGTGATAAATTTCATATTATGGTCCTTAAGGCGGCCTTCTGAATCAAGCCAGCGCTCGGGATTGAACGTTTCAGGATCTGGGAAGATGCTAGGATCGCGAGAAAGAGCCCTGAAAACACACGCTTAGGGAAACAATGTACATCGTGAAGCAACACCATACCAATGGCAGCCGTAGACTGTTGCTCCTTTCGGAATGCAGTATCCTTGCTGATTGCACAGACTGGAATGAGAACGTGGGTTACAACAAATTACGACACTAACCCAAAAAATATCCTTGGTTGCACGGTGAGGAATTCCTGAGGCACTTGTCAACTCGTGCAAGAGCGTGCAGAAATTCGATCTTACCTATGCGAACGATAGGTCTCCATCTCAAAGTTTCTAACAAGAAAGCGTGTAATTGAGGGAGCGAGCTGGAGTCATCAAATGTCGGCGCTACATTGAAAAATAATTTGAGAAATCAAAATCAAATCTTTGTACCCCATTTTGTTTGTCTTACTTCTGTCTGACCCGATGACCCTATCGAGTTCTTCATGCACCTTTGCCTGAGCCAGTGGGTGGCACGCAGCAGCCATAACAGTAGCGGTAATTCCAATAGCAGTCTGAACAAGATGTAAGTTCGTGGACATAAATAAATCACATGGCTTGCCGTATCAGATCCCGCACCAAAGAGTGATCCGGCGAGATAAGACAGCTCATCTGTAGAGAGTTGGTGTCCTTCGATGTTCTCCAATAGTGCCTTGGTGAGAGAGGGGCCGGCTTTATTTTGATCCTAGGTGAAACAAGATATGAGTGAAATATATTGAAACAGGGAGCCACTCACCATTTCACTCTTGACACGCTTTAGCTGATGTCTAAATAGCTCGAGCTCCTCATTATGCCACTCATAAAGTTGCTTTCCGTAACCAGGTAAATAACGCAAAAGGGGCACACGATCGACGAGATAAGCTCCTGGGCGAACTGTAACCTGAAAATGTTCAACGACTCTGCGGACGCGGACAAGTTCGGGATCGGCGTTGGCAGTGGGCACAGATGTCCCATAAGTCACCCGAAGAACGACTGATGTTGCATACCTTAATGTACAGTTGTATCTATGAAAAGATCATAACAGGCCATGGTAGTGACGTACCGTTCTGCGTGCTTCTGGTGGTTCGTAGGGTCATTCAGCACATCCAATATTAAATTCATCGCGTTCTCGCGCTGCATATCTTGGTATGCCTCTGCCGCCTTTGGCTGTAAATGAGGATGTATTGCCTTTCGGAGGCGTCGGAAGCGTTCGCCGGAACGAGCCATGGTGAGACCCATTCCATTTGAGAGCATTTCACCCGCGGCAATGGACCGAGGTCGATCCACTAGTGATCCACCTTCTTTCTCCATGATATCTGCGGCTGCCTGGTGAACGGGTCATTGTCGGAGGAAGCTCAAGGTATAGGTAAATTACCTTCATGCTGCCGATGATAATTACCACTTGGTTGCCTTGTCGGAACGACACAACCGGCCCATATTCTCGAACCAAGTTGGTCAGTGTGCAGGCAATGCTGAGTGGACGGTCAATATCTAATATCTTGTATAAGACCACCAAGACTCACTTCGCAGCAGGCAAAGCGTTGCACCAGAACCAACGGGCGGGAGGCCCAGGTGGAAGCGGGATCCCCTTCCTACCCACTAGCGAGAATTTTTTATATAACACGACGAGCACCGCTAGGCCTGTGACGACGCCAGCGGCATAGTTGGCACCCCTGGTGAGAGCTTCCAGCATCATTAGCAATGTATTAAGATAGGAGTAAAACTCCAATATCTCAATCGAGGTAAAATGTGCGTCTGAAGCTGTGCGTGTTCAGCATCTTATAGTAGCTCGCACTCGGCTTATCGGAAAATAAAAATGCACCACTGCCTTGACGGATCGTAGGTCGCTCTAAGGAGGGGACCAGATTTAGCCCCATTTGATCCTATTTTTATTTTTTAGCGAACGAATGTTATATTGCCGTGGGGTAAGCGAAAACAAGGTGGAGATTAGATGAGACTCTGAATCGATCTTCGAAGAGGAGAATTTGGATAAGGTACCGGGCTTAATCGATGAGCCGGAGGATTTGGTTATTTTGTGGGAAGGATACTTTTGGCTCGAGATCCCGAACTCGGTCCATCAAGCTCAGCGCTCAAGTCTGACAAAAGTCAAAGCGGAAATCTCTCGGTCTCACGCCAGGTGACACCCTGACCAGGACCCCGAAAAAACCGCCCCAAAAAAATAAGCGATGAAGCTGCCCGACGCCTTCCCAACGTCACCAAAAGTATCGTAATAGGAACCCAATGCAACAGTTCAGGGCTGCAAATTGCAGGAAGCCCCTCGCCGCCGCTAAACAGTATTGCCACTCAACAGTTCAAAAAGCTGACACTCACCCAGGAGGAAATCAAAGCAATACCAAGCACCATCATGCGCAATGCACATAGAAACGCTGATTCGCTTGATAGTTGACCAGGTGATGCGCTCAAGCGTTCAATTCAGGCAAGCCGGCCAAGCGCGGAGTAACCTTCAGCCGTGCAAAGTCTCCTGGAGGTTGGGTCGGTTGGCGAGTCTGAAATACTTACAAGAAACGCGTATGAAAATTGTAGAATCAGACGGTTCAACGAGTACGTACGACAGTATGAAGTTCTGAACTGTATTCAGAAAAGATCATAAGACAACAGGAGGGCTATCTGGTTGTATGCACTGGCAGTACTACGAAACGATCTAATGAGTCTTGTTATTGTTTTGTAATCAAGGAAGCTACACACATGTTTAATATTCGAGCTCTTTTTCAAACACCTCCGAGCCTTAGGAACCCTGTCCTGAGCGCGCTGCCAGCATGTTGTTTTGAGAGATATTGGATCAACCCCCACTGGCGAATCCATCTATGCACCTCGGTCTGTATCACATCGTCCAGAAGCGTCACAGGGAATAAAGACATAGATGAATAAAGGTAACGGCTCTCCGGGTGGACCTCGTATTATGTTCAAATCCGATCTGGTCATTGAACAAGCTTGACATAAAGGCGGCCCCAGGTTACTGATGCCAATATTGTCATGTCCCTCCACTCCCTGTCGTCAATGGTTTGGCAAAACGCGGTGGAATTCTACCAACCGCAAGTCCGCCATGGTATTAATGTCGACCAGTCAACTTGGGCCTGACAATACATGTACAGTATGTATTGAACAAGGATGAGTCCAAAATCAAGTCACAAGCTAGCAGAGTTTGTTTACGTAACATACTGGTCTTTCCTTTACTCATGAGTTTACAGTCGGCCTTGGAACGATTAGCTACGTACCGTGCCAACAACACCCGCGCTTCGCAAGATATATTCCGCAATGGACTTCTAGCACTTCAGAAAAGCAGTTTCAAAAAGTTGGGAGACGACGGCAAGCTATTTTATAGTTTCCACGCCTGTTTCTGAACTCAGGTCATTCTGGTGTTTTGCAGGTTGGGCATGCCTAGAACAATTGACATTGGCTTCAATAGACGTCGGACGGCTTGATATAGCAGATGTGTGTCCTTTTCCACTGCTCTAAGTACTTACCTCGCCCTAAGCTCAACTCAATTTTCATAAAGCAATGCCTCCAGCTCATTGCCGACAAATTCCCCAACTCCCCACGTGTCGACTGTCTCATAGGCATCCGAATGGAAGCTACAGAGCCTCCAGAAACAGCTCTTAAATATTATGCCGACATACTTGAAGCCGACTCTGCCAACGTCGTGCGTACTTTCATATACGCGTCTTTTGTGCGCTTACTCTCGCTATAGGCGATCTGGAAGCGGCGAATATCGGTCCTGAGGAGAACTGGAAAGGTCGAGAAGGCTGTGAACGAACTTGTGCAATTCTTAGACACGTTCTATACGGATGTCGAGGGGTGGTTAGAACTCGCGGACATTTACGCATCGTGTAACCAGTGCGTTTCAATTCTATAATAACATCACACATCTTATTCATTTTGTTTGCTCGCACAGATATGATCACTCCTTACAGGCGCTCTCGCATGTTCTGCTCCTAACGCCCCAGAACCCCTTCTACGTTCTTCAAGCTGCTGAAACAGCATACACCTCCGAAGACTTTCCCCTCGCCATCAAGATGTTCCTCACCGTCGTCGACATGACCGACGCTGACGATTCAGAGCAGCTTTTGCAAGAATCCACGCCTCTAGGGATCACTGTGCGAGCGTGGTTTGGTGTAAAACTCGTGCGTTTTCCTCTCTCTCGCGTGGGCTGCGGCTGGGTTGAACATCAACGCAATTCTTTTAAAAAATAGTGCACTCGTCGGATAGCACAAAATGCGAACCTGAAGTCTTTATCGAATACCAGTGCACCGAAGAACCTGGAGCTACTAGATGAGCTAGCTACGGAGCGCCTTCGAGTTGCGTACTCAAGTTCGGGTCAGAAGGGTGAGATTGCGAAAGGGAGACAAGAGGTTTTCGCTTGGGTCGCGACTCCCCTTGTATAGGTATGAAGTTTATTTCTTTCTTCTTGAGCTACGTCCAGTCCCTTCTTGTTTGCATTTTCGATGTTCACTTAGACGTGGTCAAGGGAAGAGATAGTCATCAATGTACTAGACAAATACTATGACGAGATCGAACGAGAGGTTTCGGGCGAGTACGCGCCTCGCCTCGCCTCCGAAATACGGACAGTCGACATTGCTTCAATTAATTACGAAGTAGGTAATGCTTGCGACAATCCATCCAGCAGACTTCCAGTTGGTCCGGGTGTTAGCATGCTTGCCAGAGCAGGATTCTACCCGCAAAGACTCGATAATCTTGCTGCTTATAACATACGACGTTTTTCTCGACGGCCACGGCAAATATTAATGTGCTTGTATTTGCGGGCACTGATGTCGCTGAAAGAACTTGAAGGTATAATGAACAAGCTGATGGTTACTACGCCAAAAAAATTAAACAGCAAGACCTGCAGAACTACTAGTCGAGGATGATAGGAACCGAACTCTGGTTTATTATGGCACTGACAGGTTGCCAAGTGCGTACCGTACCGATCTTCCTAAAGGTCTTTGGACCCACTTTATTCACCACGATCCAACGACGAACTGTCTGTGCTGGTTCAGAGGTGACATCCACGATCCAACAATCCCCCATTTTTGGAGGGCTGCTGCAATGGATCCATGCCAAGACGACGAATGGTATCCTGTGGCTTTCAATTTGGAAACACAGAACTCTCTTGTTCCACCCTGTAGTCTCATGGCCATAGGTCAACTTTCGTGCGAAGTCCATCTCTCCCATAAGTTCGAAGCAGTCGTGTATGGAACTCGCATGAAGTGCGGCAGAAAGTGCTTCTTGAGAACCTTGAATCCCCTCCGGTGCGACCATGTCTGAGGTTGCAAGGCCATGCTGGAGTTGTTGTATAATTGGATCTGTGTTGCAACCATTGGCCGTCAGAAACCAGGTACAGGCAATGATCTTGTTCATCTCCCCTCCCCCATCCCCAATGTTCATGCTTGTTCCCATTACACATCCTACAAACCGCACCGCAATGTGTAATCCGTTATTGGTTACATTCATATCCACCTGATTGCGGTGGTGTATGGTCTCTGGGTAGAGCCCTGCGAGAGCAGCCCCGGGAAACCGTTCGTCCCAAAGAGTAGGGGCTGTGATATGGGGCATCCAATGTTTTCCCTCCGCTGCATTGGGCTCCGGAGAGTCATGTAGCAATGGCCATACTCTTCCTGACGTTATAGCTTTTGCTATCGTGCGCGCCCACATGGATTCGAGCACTGTAGTGCTTGAACTGCGGTCAGAGACTTCAGATGGATTGATTGGCACTTTATCTTTGTCACTGAGCAGCCCATAGAGCCCCAACAGGCGGTCTACAGGGTACGTAGATTGTTTGTGACTGGTTTGCCAGATGAGGCTAATCAGGTTCACATGTCCGTTCTGCTCGAGTTCTTCCTTCATCTGGAAACGCAGGTTTCGGGTTTGCCAATTGCGTGGAGCAGAAATGACCAATTCCTTGCCTGGATGGATGAAGTCGTAATCGGTTCCTCCTTGTGGTTTTTTCAAAGAGCCATTCCGCAATATCTTGTGGTACCAGTCCAGTAAGCGTCGTAATAGATCGACTCGTAGTTCTTGTCCATCGAGGAGGATATGTTTGCGTGGCAACAGAAACTCCTGGTATGTCCATACCCTCCAGAACCATTCATCTCCAATGACTGCATCAAGCACTGGGATGCTTTCCCAAATACGCAATGCATTATCTTGCACAGAGGCATCGGCATCCATGATATTGCACGCGAGGTCAACAAGCTGCGCGTGTGCCGACGGAAAATTCAAGTAGTCGTTAGGCACCACAAGGCAGGCTATTGCGCCACGATAATAGTGGTTCATTTTCGGAATCTCAACAGCCTTTTCTTCGTCTGCCTTTGGGCTGTTGCTTTGGTTGATGCAGATGGCGTCCATCCATATCCATTTGGCCATTTTATCTGCCTTGCAGCATGCCAGGATCATGTCCCACTTTGCGGGATCCGAAATAGCAACGGGCCATTTGACAGTGGGTAGGATCATCTGATGTCTAATTTCTCCCCACACTTGTGAGACCACAAGGTAAGATGGAATGGTATGGCCTGTCTCTTGAAGGTATGTCTGTTGATCCTTCAAGACCTCAAGTTCACAGTCATAGAGACGTAGTGGGGCTTTCGCAAGGCTGCAACGAGGACTCGATGTCAAACATGAATTTGATGAAAAGAGTGTGATCCAGCTCTCACATATCTTCCATCAGTTCCTCGCTATTCACTTCGATATCCATGCCTCCTGCATCATCAGCTGGCTTTGGTTCTGCTGCTTCCTCAGGGTCTGCTTCAGACTGCTGAAGTCTGCTACCTGCGTAACGGAGTGCCTCCGACTCGGAGTCCAATTGGTTGTTGCTTTCGGTTATCAGGACAGGCTGGAAGGCCTGCGGACCCTGCCGGAATGTGAATAGGTTCGTAGATTCTGAATCCATTGAGCTAAGTGAAGTGTGATCAACCTGGTCTACACCCTTGGCAGCACTTTCCTACTGTACCCGGTTTCTATGTTATGGAAACTGGTCTCTGAGACCCCATCTCCTGCCCTCTAATAATAGTACGTGATCTTGCGTGCCCTCCTTCCAGAGGGTGGTCCTCACTAAATTCCCAAAGAGGGGTGTGCGAGAGGGTTGCACATCCCCATGAGGTATCCTTTCGTGAGATGTTTCTACATCCTCGCAACCCTCTTGCATACCCTCAAGCAAGGGTTTTGCATCAATTTGGGTGTCTCGCCTTCACCATGAACGATCTCGCAGGCAGCACTACTCCGCGACACTCTCCAAATCCTACTCCTCCTTGGGGAGGCCCGCACCAAGCTGTGAACACAACTTCGTCCCCGTCTTGTAAGAACGTTCGATTAGGGAAGTGCTTGCGTTGCTCGATGAGCGAACAGAGGGAGGTTGCGTCCTGTGAGGGAATGAGTGAGGGTGTGTTGCACACCAGTGTAAGGAGAAATGAGATGGAGGAGGAAGCAGAATATAATGACAGACAGACCTCTCCAGATAATGTTCCCGTTCCTATCAGATCCCCAGTACGCATGCGGCATCCTGAGAGTGTGTGGAAGGCGAGCTGCAATGATTCCGTTTGGGATTACTATACATCGCAGCAGAGGCGATGGAGACAACACACACCATCTGTCGAAATGTCCAATACGAGTTCCTCAAGCACGATCTTGTCATCTCCATCTCCCTTTCCAGCGATTCACCTGGAATAACCTTCAAGCTGACCGAGATATCATACGTCGCATCTCCCTCATCCACAAGGTACGATGGGACCCTACGTATGTCATGTTCAATCTTGAACGGTTCCAATGCATCGAGGGTGACCACCCATGGGCTGATAGTGCTCGCAAAGTTTTTTGCGTTAAATGCCCCGAAGGGGAGGGTTTCCGGGATTTGTATATCTCGCGCTGTTTACGTACATGCTTAGCATATGGACACGCCCACCAACGACCAAATGACATTGAAAGAAACCACAAAGGGAAGAAAACGAACGCACCACTCCAGTCATTCAGCAATACAACTCCAAATATATGTTCCTCCGTTTTTTCCACTGGCACGCGTTCAAAGTGCTCTGTCGGGACACTAATAAAAAACGCGAGTTCGAGCTCGAAATCAAGTTCGTTTGTGGGTGCAAGCGAGAACCCTGTTGTTCGAGCGAGCGTCCTTGATTCGATATGGGTGTCTGATGGAAAGTCTTCGGGGGTTCTGTCTTCGAGGGGCCCAGAATATGACCTTTTCGGGGACGTACTGGCCGGGAGATGACCAAATGGCCGTACAATAGGTATACCGGAGGGAAGAATGGTAGACACACGTCCTGAGGCTGCACGGGGGGGATGGAACCTGGTTGATACATGAGTTGGGTTCGATAGTCTAGAGGAGGGTGAGAAGAGGGATGCGGGACGTACATGTCAGCATCAACACCCCCATGTCCATGTCCCGAGTGCGTATTTTTTGCATGCTATATCCCACACATACATCAGGCTATCCTTCCGAAATGTGAAAATATCATCCACACATTCAACACTTACTGTCTTAGAACTTGTGAAATCCGTGAAATCGCCAATATCAAATGGGAGGTGCATCGTTGCTTCTATTTGCTTTATAGCGCAGCGCTCGAGAAGGGAAGGGTCTGAGTGTAGAGGAGAAGAGGATTGGGACAAGAGTGACTGGATGTATGCGCGTACGCCAGATGTAGTGGGCCTCCCGAGAGCGGCGAAGGCATTGAGGGTCATCTGCATACATTAAGTGGAATGAACATGTGAAAGGCAAGACATGAAAAGTAGAATTTGATTACATGTGTGAGGACATCACTCGGAAACGTTACTTCGCAATCCGTGAATATCCCCTCAAGTGCGAGGACTTTGAGGTCGAGGATATGTTCCCCGATGGCTATACCAGGACGAGGGTGGGGCTGCAGGGCATAATCAGCACCGACTCGATAAATTGTTCGACAGGAGATGCCGGACTTGCGATTGGGTGGAGAATATACCAAATGGGATATTGGCTAATGAAAACGGCGAGTCTACAGGGATGGCGATGCTGCTTTGGGAGGCCATATTGAAAGATGAAGCTTTGAAGGATAAGGCTTGAAGAGCGGAGTGCCATTATCTTTGGTCTGCCTGTTGCTGCGATAAGGAATCAGGGATGCACGTGAACTCAGAAGCAGATCAGCTGGACGAGATATTTACGTACCAGACGCAACCAATTCTTCGCACCCATGAACGTTCATTGATATTATCGATACCCGATGTAGATATTAGGTATAGCAATGGACCTACTTAATCTTGCCACCTTAAAGTATTTTGTGGCGATGCAGATTTGGATTCAGCACCACTGGCTGTATGATAATCAGGTCGTTAGTGCCTGTAGGATATGAGAGCAATGAGTATATGAAGAAAACATATACAATGACTCACCTGCAGTCAGCATGCTCAGAACTTGAGAGCTCGTCAGTCGCAAATCAGAATACAATGAGCAGTTCAACTCATTGACGAAGTGAAAGGTCGGAAGCGCTGGAAATCTGTCATTCTACTGTGACCATAACATTCGCCTGACCTGCCTTGTATTTGAACTTGCTCTTGTATGCCACCAATATTATGTTTTGCCAAACAAAGATGATTCTCACAGAGGGAGGGAATCGGTAGCACGTCGTCGATGTTGGTGGCTGTATTGGATAGTGTTGACAATAGGGATGAAGGATCGAAGAATTCTGAAATTCAGTTCCATTAAACTCATCCACACGCGTGCGAGATCATGTTGCTTGAATGTCTTGTAAATTGCATTCAGGATGGCATTGTGTGATCCACTATTCGCAAGTGAAGAGTGGAAACACTAGTCGTCGTGACTTACCTCCCATCAACGGAGCAAGTTTCGTTGACCTGGGAATCGCAGTGTGTCACCCTCCTTGAGGAACCTAACATCCATAATGTTGGACGCCGCCAATCGAGGTCATTGTTGCCATTTCATACGCACGTGCGGTCACCTTACATGAAAGAAGCAACACGGGTCTGCATAAAGGCCCTCTCTCCATAGGAAATTCTACTCTCGTTGTATGACAGCTAATAGCCCAAGACCTCCGAGAAGCGCGTATTTAAGTTGCGGGAAATCATTCTATGTGGTATGATCAGCGTTATTTAGCATTAACGAGACATCAATGAAAGATGCGCTACAAAGTGCCACGCGTATGTTGAATGAAGATGGTGAAAGAGGCTTACCATGGCGATCGTCACGTAGCCAATGTACGGAAGAAACCTAGGGATGAAGCGTGAGCGAATTGGAGGTGTAGATCGAGTGAAAAAGAGACGTGTCAGACTGCGCAAGCTTTGCTTGTAAAACTTGAAGAAACAAAATGAAAAAAAAAAAAAATTGTGAACACACATACCCACGAACTTTGCCAACGATATGTCTTTGGTTAAGCCATTCAAGGCCCTGGTAGAGGTCAATGTCATCGACATGATTGTTGTCGCCTTTCGTGAGCATGAGTTGATGTTCCCCTGGTGGGAGTTTGAGTTTCGCGAGTCTGGGGCGGGGCAGGTTGCAGTTAGTCATCGAATGTGTTTAATTTTGCAGCGAACCAAATACGATTCACCGAAGAAACTCACCTCTTGTTAATGGCGCGGTTCTCCGTAGAATTGTCCAATGGCATGAAGACATCCCGGGTCTCCAGGACACGATGCACGATGGGTATTTCGGCGCCAGGGATCTTGTACACTGTGATATCGCCTGTGTGGTAGCGTTGGCCTGGGGGATTGGTAAGGAAAAGAAGATCGCCACGGTAAAATGCTGGTTCCATTGAGCCACTGTAGACATATCATACATTAATATATGGGATTAGAATGGGGAAAAACTGAGGTTTCAAGTTGAATGTCTGATTGAACAAGGATCATACACACCTGAGGACAACGACGATTGGAGATTCTGTGTTCAGAATAAGGCCGAGACCTTTCCACAGCATTAGGCCAGATGCAATGACAGAGGCGAAGTTGAGAATTTGGAGCAGAAACTACAGGAATCGCGAATGATACACGCATAATATGGGGTCACGTCAAGGACACGTCGGCACATATGAAACAAAAGTCAGTATTGCTCTATCAAATGATTGAAATGGTAGGACAAACATGTCGGAATCCTAGTCGACGGAATGCCTTGAGCTCATCTGAGAACATGACTACCGCACGAATAGAAAATTGGGAGAAGAGTCAGAAGACACTATAGTGGTGGTGAGGCGAGACGAGTACTGTGGCTATACATAGGAAATTGGTGGCTGTGCCTTGTCGTGGCAGCTCTGCGGGATTCGTTTACCTAGTAATACCTGATGAGTCTTCAACGATTGACACTATGAACCGTTGTACTGGTGGATCCCTGCTGTTATTTAGTGACCGTCTCCCGCGGCTGTGCTTCCGAATAACTTAAATGATAGTATGCTGAAGCACATCCCTTCACGAGCACGATCTCACCAAATTTGTGGGCTTTCGCGTAGGTGACTATAGTCAGGTTGCGGCCGTCCATCGTATGACTTTGGACGCTTTCCACCTCCGGCACTATATAAAACAGATCCGTGCGTACATGCCTAGGACATAGTGGTGTGGGTACTTCTCCATTTAGCGAGCGTGTATCATTTATTTAACAGAAATGAAAATGAAAATCTGTGGTAGTGCGTTGCGTGCCAATCCGCAAATCCCGCTGGGCTTGTTTCGAGCGTTTCGATGAGGTAGGGGCGAGGGATCTATTTGGACTATCGCTATTAATCCAAAGCGCATCTAATGTTCGTTTCGCAGATGTGCCAGCATCTGAAACAGTGGCGTCGGGGAGTGCTGGTGGGAAGGGTGGTGGAAGAGGATTTATCGAGGGGATATGCGCTGATGGCCGTGTCCACGTGTTGGAGATGGGAGCTAGTGCTCCCCTCGTCGACGTTTTGATGATGAGAGGCAGGATTTCATTCGGCTGTAAATAAACGAGTAGTGTGTTATAAAATGAAGAAGTTGGTACTAAGGCCACAGTACACACACCTTTGCAAGTGTCTGTACAGCATATAACACAACGAAGCAAGACTGTAGACCCTTCAAACACCACTGCCTTTCAAGCCAGGAGAGGAGATGGCGGCTCCAGAAAATCTTGAATACGTGGTTGAGCGTCTCGTCCCATGGATTTGGAGTGCACGAGAGATGAATGGCCCAGTTTTGACATGCATACTTGAGAGCATCGGAAGATGATCTACTTCGTTCCGTTGCCTCGTTTGCGAAAGTCACGAAGGCATTCATAGCTTGAATGATCTCCCTGTCTGGTGAAATTTGAGATTCTAGCAATGCAGTAGTGGAATGGTCCTGTGGCCTAAATGCGACGAACGCCGAAAACATCAAGAGATCTGGCAAGCTCTTGAATAGCTGCATTGCTTGGAAAGCTGGCAGCAAAGATGATTCTGGGCAAAATCCATTCTCGCTGATTGTTTCCACTGTGCTCGAGAATTCTTCCATTGTAACCCAGACAGAAGCCGCAGGAGTCGACTGCCATGCTTCGCCATGGGACGTTTGCAACCAGTCTCGCCCGTTCTGGGTCTGCAGCCAAGCTCTCCCGCTTTTAGTCTGTAGCCAAACTCTTCCGTCTAGCGTTTTCGGCCGCTCTTGTAACCAGTCTCGGCCACTCTGCGTCTTCAGCCAGTCTCGCCCATACCTGGTCTCCAGCCAGTCTTGTCCGCCCTGGGTCTTCAGCCACTCTTTCGCACTGCGAGTCTGTAGCCAGTTTCGCCCTCTTTGCGTCTCTAGCCAGTCTCGCCCTCTTTGCGTCTCTAGCCAGTCTCGCCCACCCTGTGTCTCCAGCCAGTCTTGCCCACTCTGCGTCTCTAGCCACTCTCGCCCACTGTGCGTCTCTAGCCAGTCTCGCCCACTGTGCGTCTCTAACCACTCTCGCCCACTCTGCATCTCTAGTAGCCAGTCTCGCCCATACTTGGTCTCCAGCCAGTCATGCCCGCCCCGGGTCTTCAGCCACTTTTTCGCACTTAGACTCTGCAGCCAGTCATTCCCATAAACTGTCTGCAGCCAATCTCTCCCTCCTGGTGTCTGCAGCCATGAATTTCCTATGTCGGTTCTCAACCACGACGTGCCCAGCCTTGTCGACAGCCAGTAATGACCGCCCGACTCGGGGGTCTGCAGCCAGTTCGCCCAATCCTCGTTACTGCGATGCAGCGGGATCTGGTTCGATACTGTCCGGTTCTCCTCCGGCGTATAGATCCGCACGCGTGGAACCTGCACAACGTCGTGGTCCTCCAACAGCCAGTCTTTCCCGCCCTGGCTCCCCAACCAAGTTTTTCCCAACAAGGTTTCCAACCACTCCTTTCCCAACCGCGTTCGCAGCGAGGCCTTGCCCTGTTGGGTCTGCAGCCAATCATTCCCACCCTTGGTCAGCAGCCAAATGCTGCCACCCAAGGACCACAACCAGCGTTTCCCAGCCCAGGTTTGTCGCCAGTCCTTTCCACCCTGAGTCTGTAGCCATTCGTGCCCCCTCTGGGTCTGCAGCCAGTTCTCCCCACCCATGGTGCACAGCCAAATCGTCCCTCTTGGAGTCGTCAGCCAGGCATAACCGTTCTGCGTCCCTAGCCAGAATTCCAAATCTGAACCACGATCCCCTCGAAGCCACAGAAGAACAACGAGAACTGACAGTGGCTCTGGTGGCTGAACGAGGAAGGACAACGATTCTTTTAATCGTTTGGGATCTTGAGACTTGATAGCTTGGCTGTGCTTCTTCAAGTCCGAGAGCAGATTCAAGAGGGCTGAACGTTCAGGAATCTCTTTCATCATCAAACGGAAAGAGGAGTAGGCGAGTAGGGAGTGGGGTGATGGGATGCCGTGTACTTGAGAAAGATTGCAGTTTGAGGGGTCGGAAACATAATCACGAACGGACGAGTGATATATATTCACCGGGAGGGTGCCTTCGGTAGGAATATCCATGACAGACCGTAGCTGCATCAGTACTGTCTCGACGTCCCTGCCTAGGCCAGGACCAAGAAGTTTTGAGAGTTGTGAAATTGGCAGAGGATCCGCGAGGGCGGCGACGATGGACAAGTACTGGTATGCCCGCTTGGGGTCTGCGCATGTGGAGAGGATACGGTCGTACAACTTGTAAACCTCCGTTCCAGGTAGCAGTTCACTCGCTAGATCCAGCATGACTTGAAGCCGATCACGGGGATCATTGTCTCCATCATCAATAAACTTCATCGTCGTCGACGCTACAATAAAACGTCTGCCCGCTCGGCTGGCAAGCCGCTCAAGCTCATCCCTTGATGGTTTGGGGAAATCAGGGTGACGACTTTGTAGCTCTGTCAAGGAATGATGCAAGAAAATATAGATGTCCTTGTCAACATCTGCACCATCCAACGAAATGGTGGCGGCAATGCCCTCCCCAGAAGTTTTCACGGGTATCTCGCACACCCACGGGCGCACCTCGACATTCTGAAAGGCTTTACAAATATGCGATTCCGAGCGACTCGTAAGCAGAATGTGGGCCACGGGGAGATCAGGTTCACGAAGAGCACGTGCAAGGTAAAGAATGAGATCAGTCAGCTCGGTTTCGGACGTGCATTCGTCAAGAGCGTCAACAACAAATACCAATGGCGGACACCCACGCAGTCTCAATTGAAGCCGTCGGAGAGGTTGAATGAAAAATGCTTCCACCTGGTCGCGAAGGGATTTGTCAGGATCTATAAGGGCAGGATTATCCCGGATAGTCCTGTTGACGTCCGTCCGGATGCTAGGAAATTTGGTGGCAAGTTGGTAGACAAGCGTCGCAAAGAAATAGCCAGTGGTGCAGCGTTTCGTGTGCTTTCGCGAGAAAAAGAATGTTCCCGCAAGCCGCTTTTCGACATGCGTATCCTCCCTTACTTTTATATCCCTCATCGTTTCAGCAACAGTGAAAGCAACAGCAGACTTCCCGACGCCTGCCGTGCCATGTAACCAAATGAGCCGACTCTTTTCTCTGTCGTCTAGTGATCTGTGGATGTATTTGAGAAGGTCCACTCTGGTCCCTTGCAAACATTTCGGGTGGGGCCGGCGTTCGCGAGAGTCATATTCAGCACCCTTGACAGCGACCTGGGACAGCTTCTCCCAAGTTCCTTCAAATGATCCAGAAACTGTTGAGGAGATCAGAAGACAACGGAGATTAGAGTTGGAAATACCGACAGTGATCTTGATTCATATCACAGATTGTGAACTGGAACTAGGTTGGGGAAGTGTGGACTTGCGTGGTTAAGAATAATGTAGGCGGGTTATCTCTGAGGCCTGAACGCTAACAGCGAAATAAGAGTCGAAGCTGTAGACGGATAGATACCTCGTCACGATCTTTTCCGGTGCATACCAGTGTCGGTGAGGCTGAGTGAGCACTTGTCTGTAACATTTTGCTTGCTATGTGAAAACACCTGTGCATTGCGCAGCAGACCTGAATCCGGATGGGTGCCGACCCGAATCATTTGGCTCCGGCGGCATGTCCTAAAAGTAGCATGAGTGCAACTTGCGCAACCTAGGTAGCACCACGACACATAATATGGTCGTTGTGCCAGATATAAGTTCTCCTGCTCTCGTACGTTCAGGTTTCAAGGCGCAGGCATCAGATCAGCAACAACGGCATAATATGACACAAAGCTCGCACGATTGCCATAGCATCCGTCCGACTTATGTGCGATTCTTTCGCCAGCAAACGAATGAAGCTACTGCTCCATAAGCATCATCAGGTGCGTGGTTTTGTTGCAATCAGATCAAGAAGATGTTCCATTCCAGTGATTCCACAGCTATAGCTTTCTGGATCACACCATACCCAAGGCCGAATCATTCTTGAGAGAGTCATTGCGAGATCGTAGTCGGTTCATAACAGGGCCACTTTTGGTGAGGATACAATTTTGTACTTTTGAATTCATCGTGGTCGTGTTCGAGGCTTTGTCGTACGTGCTGTTGCTGCTACTGATGTATGTTCGGATCATTGCCTAGATTTTTTCTGCTGATTTCGACAGCCAAATTCCAAAGTAAGTCCCTCGTGGGCTATGCGGCAAAGCAATATTTCTAATTTCATCGTGCAACGAAAGATCATAGGAATGTCTTCAGCGCATTTCGAATAACCTAGAAATGGTACGAGGTGAGTTCCATTTAATATTCATTTATCCATTTTATTGCTGTGGTTCTGGACTCCGGATTTGCCCTCGTTCTGCCATCCTTACCAGCCTCAGGGCTTGTGGGTTCGGTTGTTTGCTCACAAGGATTCGGAAACGTGATGTATCTTGAGAAGGGGTTTACACGTTCATGTGATTGGCATCCTGTTCTTGTCGGATGTCGTCCGGGATAAATTTGCGCCTGGTTATCATCATGTGAGCAACCCTGTCTATTAAACTCATACCTCTTGTCGTTCAATGTCTTGTCTTGTCAAGAATATATTGAAAATGATGGGCAAGTGACAATTGGCACATTAATTTCTATGGTGGCGCTCATAGTTGCACTTATTTTTAGAATTGCCGCCAAAGCGAAGATTTCACAAACAGCTACTCTTGCAACGAGCGTTATGACGTATGCAAAGATACGGTGTAAAACTGACGCGTGTACCTATCAAGACACCATAATGTGGGTGTGAACAAGGTAGGAACAGGTGAGAAGCATAGCGCGGGTATTGTGATACCACTTAGACGTCTGCGAGCCGGGAGAGCCCGGACCCGAGGAAGATCACAAGACTCTCGAGGTCTATTTGATGGCCCCGCAGGACAATATTCAGTGTTTGTTCAAAGTGGTTCATCTGACCGTGGCCTAGAACTTGAAGTGACTGATTCGGACGCCGATATGATTGCCAGGGTCGAGGACCGTCGAGCCTTGACTACGGATTAGGGGTGAGTACTTATACGTACCAGTATCTGCCAGTGAACCGACATGAGAAAGGCTGCCGTCAAGCTTTCAAATTTGGCTGGGATGAATACTATGGAATCGATAGATGCTGTATACGTAGGAAGGCACAAGGTACTTTTATGTGTACACAGATGTCATGGTCATTTAAATCGTGGTGATAGAGATATGCAGTTAGTTATAGATCCTTGTAGTATCCAGTGCTCGGGTTGTTAGCTTTATTGATTTCCGTGCAAAATGCACAGGCTCCCAGTGGATAAAAAGATTCGGCGGGGGAGTCAGTTTTTAATGAGCAGAGCAATCTTATTATGGACAGAATCCTTGACCAGTGACTTCGGATCATGGGAAGGATACATAGACCGCTGAGTGCAAAAAGAGGCTGCGAGAGTCGGCAGAAGAAGATAGCAACGTGGCAAAAGTCCCTAGGTTACAAAGCGTAAGTACTTAACTGTAGGCACCGAAGCGGAAATTATAGTTGGATGTAAGTCGTCTGACAGGGGTGTTTGTTTATCCCATTTGATGGTCTTACGGGGTCTCGGACCTGGAGCACCGCTGCAGCCCTGGAGGTACTCTCGTCACCTAAGTTTGCTATTTTCTTCAGCGCTTGTTTTTGCATCCTATCAAGTCAACCTCAACGACAACAACGACAGAACGACAACGACGAACTCTCTTTATCGACTACTTAGAATCTACTCGGAGCTCTACATATGATGGACCCGAGTAGTAGCGGCGAACACCTTACTCAAGCAATTGGCCCGTGAGTCCTCTTCATCCTCCTTTCAATCACAGCCTTTCTTTTTTTTCTAATTTTCTTACAGACAAGTTCGCTCTCGTGTAACCGTCGTTTGCGCAGAGGTCTGTGCGAATTATTTTACTGTGCTAACTCACTCACCCGTCTATCTAGTGCAAACGTCTTAAACTGAAATGTGATCGTCGAGCCCCGTGCGGTTCTTGTACCAAGCGCGATACGGTCGCTAGATGTATATACTCTCCTGCTGCAGCTGAGAAAGTGTCCGTTCATGCCTCCCTCCCTTTCTTGCCAAATTTGATTTCCCCATCCCAATAGTGACCTTCATTCACTCAACAACAGACTCATAGCAGTTGAGTCACAGCTCGCTCAAATATCAGCCCCAGGTGTCCGTTTCCCTTCCTCTTCCTCGTCATCTGCAACCCTCCAATTACCTATTCACACCGTCAACCCGTATAACCCACACGAACCCACCATGGATGACATCACAGCTATGTGGTGGGAAGAGATTGACATCTCAGAGCCGCCACCAGTACAATCGTCTAGTTCTGACTCACAGGAGGGGTATATTAAATCTGAACCTGCATCTCATTCCTCCCTGCTCTTACCCTCTTCAAATCCCCCGTCATCCCTTCCTCTCCCCCTCCTGCTGCCTCCAATCTCCTGCTACTATGCCCCGCATCCGTCTTCGTCCTCTCCACCCCTCTTCATGAAATCCCTTCTCTCCCATCTCCCATTCGCTCCACGCCGCCGCACCCGCTTATATGAACACGCAGAAGAAGCCCTTAGGATGATCCCCGGGCCCTGTTTCAGCTGGCGCGTGTGGAAGGAGCGCGCAGAAGGCATATGGAGATGGGTAGAGTGCGAGAGCACATCGTGTTCAATAAACGACTCTTCAGACGAGCCAACTCGTCCGAGTGCGGGGTCAACGAACACGAACACCTCAAGTGCTTCCTGTCGTACTCCCACAGATATGAGTAAAACAGACGCAGCCCGCACCATTTTTTTCGGCCCACCGCCTGCCCCTCCACCTTCATCTCCGCCTTCGCAAAAGTCTCTATGCCAAACTTCAAGTAGAACCCTTACTCCATCCCTCCCCTTGTTTGCATCTGTTTCGGGTGCCTTCGCACTGGCATTATTGGTTGAAGAGAGCGCCGCTAGCGCTAGTGCTGCCCTTCACAGCTCCAGCCCCAGTCACCCCGTTCCTCATTCTGAATCAACTGGACCGGAAAGGGCCGCACACAACGACAGGACGGGTACCTCGCTAGGGCCAAAGAAGCCAAGGAAAGATCCGTCACCGAAAGAAAACTTAACCTCTCCTGCACTTCTTCATGCGTTGTCTCGGCAAGCGCTCTGCGTGTGGGAGGGTGGCGTGGCCATGTCCGGTTCAGGGTCAAATTCAAATAGTGCACATGCGAGCGAGTACAACTTGGATTATGTATCTGCGATCGTGCTCGGCGTGCTGTTTGTAGTGCTTTGCGATAAAGGATGTACGACGGAGAGACGTGGAAATGTAAGTGCTCATACAAAGGAGGGATGGATTTTAGGAGAGGTGAGTAGCATATTTCCCTCGTTTCCATTCTTTTGCGATCTACGGTGAATCGGAGCGGGAATGCGACTTCTTGATGGAAGTTGCGCACGGAGCCTTTCAACTTTACTTCTTTGCCTTGGAACCGGCCTCCGCGATCCGTAGATCCTTCCCATCACATCGTGATCGTCATGATCATTCCTTTCTGGGTGTTGACTTTTCCTGTGCGACTGCTTCCGTTGCATTTCGCAATGAACATATCTTTTAATTATTCACTCTTCCTGTTCAATTTATACCTCGTTCTTGTTGCATTTGGCTTTACCACCCCACTGTATCTCCACAAGTTTCCCCGTCCGCACTTCAATTCAAATCCTTACTGATTCCTCCAATAGATCGGCAAACTCGTCAACATTGCACGTACGATGGGGCTCGACGTCGACCCTGATCTCACTCCTGGCAGGTATGGCCTGTATGAGAGTGAGGCGCGTCGGCGGGCATGGTGGGATATTTGGTGGTGGGATGCGTAAGTTGTTGAATCCACGTCCTTTAAATCACATTAATTTGATTTTCCCTCAGATATACGTCCACTCTATCTTCACGTGCTCCACTCATCCCTCTGCACGCGTTTAGCACCCGCCTACCGCTTGACGTTGATGAGGAAGTGTTCACATCTGCATGTACGTCTGCACCTCTTCTCAGCCCGACGGGCAAGGAGGGCGTGGGAAGGTGGTTTGGAATGAGAATAAGGTCAGTGAAATCTACCTGCCTCTCTGTCACTGATTTTTAACCCCTCTATCACCACAGGCTCGCACAGCTCGTAAAAGACATCAAATCCCGCACTTCCCTACTATCCTCCCTCGAACATCCTTCAGTTCTATTATCCCTTGAGCACGCATCTCAATGTGAAGTCGAAATCAAACAATGGCTATCAGACCTCCCGCCCGCATTTCGGATGGGGAGCGAGGGGTTGGGTGAGGAGCCCTGTATGCCCCCTCACTCTTCCATGACGCTGTCATCCAACGCAAGTCATGGAGGCACACCACCAACCCTCCTCGCTCAGCGTCTTGATATATTAATGACGACACATAGACTGGCTATGGGGTTGTACCTCCCGTCTTTACGTCCCCATTCGTCCTCGTCATCCCAATCTGACCCTCACTTTAACGTGAGACATGAAACTAGCCCTCAGACACATCAAGCACGTGTAGGCGCGCTCACAGTTGCACATGGACTCCTCAGGGCTGGGAGATTTTTTATCGAGCTTGCGTGTGCGCGGCCTGATCTGATACGGAGGAAGGACGGGCTTGGATTAAGTCTTTGTTGTGGCCTCGTCTGTGATGTTCATTCAGGTATGCTATTTCGTTCCCTTTCTCACTGTAGTTTTTCTTATCTCGTGATAGGATTTGGCCGGGGAGTCGAAATGGGGTATTCCAAAGCCTTGTTTGACGCCTCTATCGTCTGCGCTACCAGTGCTCTCCGTGATCCAGGGGCCGTATGGGCGCGCACGGCTGTGGAGGATGCTAAGATGGGTCTTGGGCTACTTCGGGACCTTCGGGACCTCTATCCCGCGCTGGATGTGAGTGTTTTAGAGGCGCTCATCCGGAAACTCGATTCGGGTTGTTCAGGCGTTGGGTGTGGGCCAAAGAGGAAGAGAGAGGGATGGGATGAAGGTGATGGCCGAGATGCTGTTCCTGTACCTGGTGGTTCGGGTGCGGATGGTAATGGCGAGGAGAATATTTCTCTCATCACCGTCCCTGTCGTTTCTGCTCAGGAACTCAAGCTATGCTCTCCGTCTCACGTTGGTTCCAATCCCAATGCCGCCGAGAACACTTTGTTCGCGAATGATGCCAACAAGGATAATTTGGCCTCAGAATCACGGCGGACATACCCTGCGATTGTCATTCCATCTAAGTTCCCGTCTCGAAAGGATCGTGTAAAAGATCGAGATCTGCCCAAGGACGGTCAACGTGAACGAGAGCGGGGGGACAAAGACAAAGACCGCTCAAGGGAGAAAGATAAGGAGCGCAAAAAGACCTCGTACCCTCCCGTTGGGTTCCGCGTGCGTCCTAGGAAAGAGCCATCTCCGCTTGCCAGGGTGCGGACTGCGAGTGTAGGCGCGCCTACGACTACAACAACACAGGGGATATCTGGTCAATCGATGTCGATGTCTAGCCAGCCGGATCAGCCGATGCCTACGTCTAACCAACCAATGCCAACGTCTAGTCAATCGATCTCTGCACCCCAGCACTCAGTGATGTCTCAGCCACCTTCCGTTGTTTCTCTCCAGCCATCTTCCCTCGTCTCAACGCCCATTGACCGGTCTTATCATTCTACGCCTACTTCTATGTCGCAAGAAGGCGGTGTCGATTTCTCGTTGCCGTTCGGGGCTGCTTACGAGCCTCAGTCTCAGGCATGTTTCCCATCCTTTTTACCTATGCGCTCACCCGCTTACCATAATTTTAGCCTGCCCAAAAGTTTACCCCCTATGACTACGCCAGCTCTTCCGCTTCACCGTTTTCATATCCGGACACTCCGCAATATGCGCAATTCAACGGTCCCCCCTCCACGCCGACATCGTTTGCTCCTCCGCCCCAATTGCCCAATTACTCAGGAGCTGCTCCACTGCCGCAACCATCTTTCCCTGCACAAATACAAACGCCTCAATATCCTGCATCTCAAGCGCCCTACAGCGAACATCCTCTTCCGTCTCAACAACAGCAACAGCCAGGTCGTTTCAGCTTTGGCCCGCAATACCCTGAAACTGGCCATGTGAGAGAGTATTATGAATCGCAGGAGAAGCAGCCCGCTCACCGGCAGGGATATCAGCAGGAGTATTCTGGGGAGCAACCAACGGTTTATGGCGTCAAATCATCAATAGACCAGCACCTCGCGCCACAACAGGGGTATGCGGGGGGACAGCAAGGATATGTGGAGCAGACGTGGACTGAGGGGAGCGAGGGTCAATATTGGAGCTCGTATCCTGCGCAGTCTCAAATGCGTTATCAGGAGTGATCCTTGCCTCGCCTCGACTACTCTTCCCTGCTCTTCCCTCGGCTGCCAGTCCTAGGTCTTCGCCTACGTGACTAGCGTGACTGGTACGTTCGTTATGCCCGTTATGTCTCCATGTCGCTCCTTGTCAATGCTTTCTCTCCTCGTCGCTATTTGTACGTCTACGTTACTCATCGTCTTTTCATTATCATATCTTCCTTATCTTCCTGGAATTTGTCATTAGCTATATAGGTGCCTTTACGACTGTCTCCCGTCACAACAACTGCTTATTCTTCTCTCCGTATCTTGTCTATTCGGTATGTTCTCGTCCATCTATCTCTATCTCTATCTGTGTACATATCACGCTGCTCTGATTAATGGCTGGAATTACTCTTTTGTTTCCCGTGTATTTTTTGTTCAATTCGTGTATTTTTTAAAGTTTACTGTCTGTCTATATACGAGCCTCATCATCATTTACATAAATCCATAGACCTGCGAATTCTTGGTGTTGCTGCGAGTAAATTCTCAGTGCTCAGTCCGAATGTTTCCGGTAATCCTCTCGCGCTCCAGGGGGAATTAGATCATGCAACCCTCTGATGATCACTCGCGCCCTTCACTCAGCGTTACACCTCACATTCTACCATACGGAAGCTATCATTTTTTATGTACAGAATATATCAAGCCATGTCAATAACAATTCTAGGCTCCCCAGTGCAGCTAGCCCTTTTGCGGTATAGGTGGAAGAGGTGACAACTTACCTTCTTCAACCTCTCCCATTATCCACGTACTCCAGTGGCATCTCAATGTATACAATCACGATTTTAGGCACCATGCCGGGGGCATAAGAGTCGTTAACGTTCATTCTTCCATAACTGCCGAGGAAGGAACAGCGACGCAAAGATCCCTATGCAGACCAGGGTGATCATATAATAGTAGATCAACCATGCGTGGTGGGGATTCTTGATAGATAGCGAGAACGCAGACGTGGCGGATGCGGGGCCGATGGCTCGCACGATCGAAACTCCCAATTGAGCAATGCCAGTCGTTGCACCAAAAGACGCCTGGTTCGGAGACGCCGCGGCGATATAGATAAATACGCAAGCTGAGAGGGATCGTGGTCAGTGCAAAATAACAGTGATAATATGCAGGAACTGACCATACGCTAGGTTCAATATCATCGAGAGAGCGAGTTGTAGGCCAACAATCGTCCATACCACAAGGCTCAAACCCTGTACTCTTGCGACAGCATTGAGGATGGGGAAAGTTATAACCATTGGAATTCCAGCAGCCATTGCCGCAGAATATATTATTTTTGAGCCGAAACGATCATGCAGATCGGCGAAGAAAAGGATCTGGAACAAGCCGTTGATCACACCATAGATAGCGAGAATGTTGCCAATTCGTGGGGGATCCAACCCCAGCCCACCCAATTCTAGCGGTGTGGCGAAGAACAGAGGTTGTACGTCACGAAACGCGATATCAAGAAGTGACAAAGCGGCATAGTTTCCAGCAGCTATGATCACTCTGGGTATCAATAACGAGCGGAGGGGTAGTGGCTTGGAGTCATCGATATTTGCACGTCGAGCAGCATCTTCTGTGTTGAGGGAATCAGTTGGCCCTGTTGGAGTCGCATGGTCAAGAGTGGTATCTTCGTGATATTTTCCCCTGAGAAAACACATGAGAGTCACCCTGGTAGACACAGTCTGTCAATCATAAGCCATCAATTCTTTATGCCTGCATGCTAGTTTGGAATAACGCGCCTCCCGCAAGAAAAGGAACGTCACGACCCAAGCCAGTGCAGAGAAGGTGGCAGGCACAGCGCAAGCAAGGAAATATGGATAGGTCTTCAAGAATTGGGAATGTCCGAAGATGTTCGGGAATTGTTCAACTGGTCGTGATAAAAATCCGCCTACAAGGGGGCTGTGAAGGTCATCTCATTTCCAAAAGCGATATGGATTATCACATGGGTACATACCCAATGGTCCCGCCCGTTGACCAAGCCAATGGCATATACGCATACGCCTGGGCTAAGTTTGTGGAGTCGGTAATGTCCACCATCATGCTTTTAATTACACCAACGCTGCCGTTCAAAGCACCGTTTAGAGCGCGGCTGAGTGTTGAAAAATGTGGATGAGATAAGTAAAAAGTATCGCGGGAGAACAGAATGATCGAACCTTAGTACGAGTCCAGAGAAGGTGTTAGATAGGCCGAAACAATACATCGAGATAGACAATCCAAACAGGCCTGTCAAAATGACAGGTTTCCGTCCAATGTGGTCCGATATACGACTCCAATGAAGAACGGTAAGCGCTTGTGTGGCAAAGAATAGGGAGTACTGAATATGCTTGAAGGTGAAGTATAAACAGCGTTCAAGTCAAGCTCACCATCAGTCCGACATAGTATCCTACGCTTGTTTCATCGCCATTTGTAATCCCGATATCTCTTATTAACTGGTACGCGGCGAGCATCAAACACCTATCAATTGATTCGGCTATGGTAAAAAAAAACATACCTGAGGTGCGAAGGGGGCAATAACTTGTGAAGTAAACGGTTCTGCGAGCTGGAGAAACAATATGATAGAGAATTGACGCCAAGGCAATGGTGTCCTGGCCTTCTTTTGCTGCAGGGGTGGTAGCAGAGGCGTCTCCTCGTCCAGCTGTTGTTGGGACATGATCATTCGCACCCGAAGTAAAGAGAAGAAAAATGGGTAGATATTCTGTATGATACTAATAGCACATAGTAATTAATGTAATACAATCACTTATAAGCGAAAAAATATGCGACTCACACTGAGTCACATTATCCTACCGATAAAGATAGTACTTCTGACTCCAAGCCTGGTCGTCAGTCCAACAAAATGATGGAACGGCCTCGACGGTATCAACGAATGAATTTTAAGCATCATGCCTGCCATCTATCATTGACCACCATCGACCAGGTTTTGTTCCTCTTTCCTAGATCGGTTTCTTCTGTTCTAAATGATCGGCAGTTTCCCTGTGTCTCTTAGCCAACTTCCAGATCCCCAGACTGAAGCTTCAAAAGCTTCGTACCACACTGTGTTTGCAAGTTTCTTCGACCAGTCCTGCCAGATGACGAAAGTGTGTCGAGAGACCTCCTAATATTCAGCTACATGGTATCCAACATGCAGGGACAGAGGAAAGTACTGTGGGAAATGTCTCTTCTCCCTTGGAGATGCATTTCAAATTCAATGAAAACGTTCTTCGTTGCCGCCTCGTCACATAGAAGACTTTGGACTCCATCAACGTTGACCTTCAATCGCTCGTTTCGACTGCTATTGACTTTTTACCACTCCATGCCCACGCCTGTGACGAAAGAAGGGGTCGATTTCTCATTACATTCGGAGGTGCATTGCTCATACTTTTTCATCCCTTCCGCTCATCCGAGTTGCCTCACTACTCAACATTTCGCCTCCAATATGTGCAGTTCTTTTCCCGTAATATAATTTACTCAGTCAAAAGTACTCCAATGCTCGGGAGTCGGGACCTGCTTCGTGAGCACAAACATTCGTACAAACTCAATCTCTTCGTCGCAAGTGTCACACAACGGGCATCCTCTTTCGTATCAGTAGCAGCTGGACCAAAGATATATCAGCTTCAGGGCAGTATCACGAGACCACCTTTATTCGAAGATATCATGGGACAGCTTTGAGACTCACTATACCGCATTGGATTTTTTTTACTCCGACCAGCCCCTACTACAGGTAGCATTAGTACCAGGATCCACATGATCACACCACTAACCAGCGGATGAGTCTGCCTCACAGCCGTCAGTGATGCGCCATCTTCCGTTCTGTGGTTGACCTCGTTTCGATTCTTATCACGGGTCAATATCTCAGGGCTTCCTACGAGCCTTGCCCGATCCCATTTGCTCATCACCTCACTCTCCCCGCCTCCTACATACGTCACTCCCTCCCCGGGCCTCACTTTCCTGTGATTCCGACACGCCCTAACACTTGCAGTTTGGTGCGTTTCCGTATTTATCAACGTTGTCTCAAGTCGGGACCCCCTCTGTAAGCACAATCGTCTTTACATGCACAAGTCCAAGTTTCTCGATTCTTTCTTCCCAAGCGTCCCACGACAAGCGCCCTCTTCCATACCAACAGCACTATAGTCATTTCAGCTTCGGTCCGCAGTACCACCTTCATTTGAATTGGAGAAACAGGCCTGAGACTCAATGACAGCAATTCTAGGGAGCGGCATGGGGTGTACGGTTTTAATCTATCCATCAGCACCTCGCTTTACACCAGTGAAATACCGAGGAATAACGGGCAGATGTGGTTAGACGTGGACTGAGAGGAGCAATAGTACTAAAGGTCGTATCCTCAACCGCGTTATTGTGTCTCTCCTTTTCTTTCCTACCTTTACCTTCCTCTGTTTTCAGTTGCCGCTTATGTGCAAAAAGTTCCCCATGTCTTCATGCTGCTCCCTGTCAAAGCCATGTCCTCGTTATTGCGATGCGATGGGCACGTCTGCGAGCACCATGGCGTCTGCGTAGACTTGCTTCTGTTTGTTTTTACTCCTTTTCATTCGTCGGTGGCATTAATGTAAATGGCAAATAGTTTGTGAGCATACAGAGTGTCTAATAGCCTCTCCGTGTTCATTAGAAGGGAAGTGAACGGTCGTAATGGAAGCGTTGCATGAATTCAGACGATTAAAGGACAAATTGTAGACGGCGATTGCAAAGCTAGCGTGCCAATATGTTTATGGTACCACCTTAAAGTCTAGAAGGTCAAAGAATGCGCCAACATGACAATCGATGAATAACTATACATCTCCTAATAACACCACATGATCGCTGACCGCTGGTATAGTATGCTGCCCGTAAAGATGAGAACACCGGATGTTTGAGAAGAACTATCACATACCTCCAGATTAAGACAAAGGACCTTTGTAGATGTCGAGTATGAATCCGACATCATCAAATACTATATCAAAATTTAAGTCTACCTTGTTTTTGAATACCTGAAGAAAAAGCCTGTGGGAGGCGCCAGTTGAGTCATGATCTTCGGTAAACCGCTGTAGTATCCTGGTAACATTGTCATTTTGATGATAGTCCAACAACCGACTGGAGACACGCTGTCCTGATTTCCAATCAAAGGAGCACTTGAATCCAAGAGAATGATCTTTCGGGGAGTCTTGGGTGTCCTTTTCAAGTGACTGATTACAATATGAAAGGTCGGCACTGGTGCGACCATAGCCTTCGCCAATCAGTAAACTATACGGCTGGGCGAAAGCGGTTACTTACCCAACATCTTACCATTGCGCGTGGCAGAAACAATGACAGCACAAATTGGCTCGGAGTCATCGTGGACGGCAGTGACTGCAACTGAAAACTCGACGGTTTTGGATTCTGCAGTAGTATGAATGACCTTTCCCTTAATTCTGGTGTAATGTTGATCAGCAGCAAGAGCCGCTGCTTGAACCTTGGGAAACCAGGTCTTGTTTGCAGCCCAGCTCCACATGTTTGGAAGCAGAGTCGCCGTTGCTGACAGCCCTGCATTTTTCTCGAGAAGATATGTAACAATATCTTCCAGATATTCATCAAGAGCAATGTGTAATGCTGTTCTGGCAGTCCTGTCCTGCAAGGAAAGATTACAAAACGGCTCAACGAGCGCTTTTACGACGAAAAACAATTCAATGTCGTCGTAGGGTAGCTCATAGAAGGAGAGGCAACAATGAAGAGGCGTAGAACCGTTGACAATGAAATTGGCATCCGCGCCGCGTTGACGAAATTTGCGGATAGATTCATGCGACGGCGGGCATGCCATAACAGCCTTGTGCAGGATGTCATTAGGTAGGTCGACCTCTGCTTGCGACAACAAGAAATCCACAGCGACTTCACATCCAGTCGTAGCTGCCAACGAAATTGGAGCCGCCGGGCCGTCATCGTAATAGTGATATAACTCAGGCATGAAGGAAGAAAGCTCGTTAAGATCGATACCTGGCTTCAGGAGAATACTGAGGCAGTCAGGGTTTCTGGTTATAGCGAAAATGAAGGGAGAACCCCAACCAGGGGCAATATCCATGTCCAGGAGATGGGGGTGCTGCTTGATCGCGGATTCGACCATCCACGGCTTCCCGTGTTCAAGCAA
Source organism: Suillus luteus UH-Slu-Lm8-n1 (assembly GCA_000827255.1). Taxonomy (NCBI): domain Eukaryota; kingdom Fungi; phylum Basidiomycota; class Agaricomycetes; order Boletales; family Suillaceae; genus Suillus; species Suillus luteus. The sequence continues at coordinate 43,065 of KN835272.1, forward strand.
GATGAATAAAAGCGAGGGCGATGTCACACCGGCACTCAACCACCTAGGTCTATACACCGATGGGTCCTCAACAAGCACACGATGTTTCTTGGTGTGTCGACAAATCTCGGAGTGCAGTCGTGACAGAGCAACCATAATATAAGGATCCTCGTCCGAAATAAGCCCGAGGTGCCTCCATCCTCGAATTGCATAACTCAGAAACGGATGGTCTATGTTGACATCAACATGATGTCGCCTGAGTGAAAAGTCTCGTAGAGCTGGATGCTTATCTATTCGAACATCAGTTTCTCAGCTCATATACGTGGAAGATAGTATCATACTTTTCGCACAGATCTCATCCACAAAGTCGCATAACACGTAAGTAATCAGGAGCTCGCAGATACGCGCGTGCATGTCTGAGATCGATTTGAAGATGTTATTAGGGCGACTGATCAAGTATTCCTGGTTGCACAGCGCATCAGTGCATGAGTAGGATGACGGAGTCGAATATATCATACTTTGACACTATAATGAGAGAGAGCGACGATGCCAGTTCTCTTCTTGTATGTCACAAGGCTTCCGCACGCGGCTACAATATCCATAGTGTCTGTGACGCCAAGGTCCTCGTTGAGACTCGGCAGCCCAACTTCGATCATCATCGCTTCATTGAGCTGGTCAAGTGTCAAAGGGGTAAACGCGCCGGCCAGCAAAAGTAAACAACGCTGGGCAATCAGGCCATCATCTTGGCCTCTTTCTTCGATAGAGTGAATGATCCTGTCATATGTTTCGTATAGGCCTGCTGGAAGGTCGTCGAGAGCTTTCCGAATACTGTCAGGTCTTTTGCACATCATGATAGCATCCAGTTGACACTGCACCCAGCGAAACCTGCATATGACAATATGCCGGTGAATTCCGAGGAACGAGTACAAACTGTGTTGCTTACATGCCCTCTGCCTTTTCTAACAATTTCTCTAAAATTGTCTTCTTCAGCGCGTCCGACAGGCGTGATAGTTTCTTCTGAGTTTTCAGCTGCTCGGTAATGTGAACCAGTATATCTTCTTTCATCTGTTCTGCACTGTCCTTCAGTGACATAGTGGGGAGATCATTAAAGGCGTCTTGAATGTCTGGCTCGCTTCTACCAGTGACAAAAAGCCGTAGTTGAGCATGTTCAACAAGGTTCGCCAGATGTCCTACAAGGTCGGGGTAGTCCTTGCATTCGTCCAAGGCGTCAATCACGAGGACTGGTTGGTGAACTAACATAGACGCTTCAACCAGAAGCTTTCGCAACAATTCCAGATCTGTGGGATACGACTTTGCGTCACGTTGTTGCTGCCAGAGGTTTCGCAGAGCAACAACATCCCCTTCTTCTTGCAGCCCTGGCTCACGTATCTTGGTGATCCAGTCTACTTTAGATTGTTGGAGAAATTGAACAGCCAAGGAGCGCAAAACTGCAGCTGCGCTTGTAGTCCGGTCGTCTCGAAAGTTACAGTAGAAAAAAGCAAGTGTCTGTGGCTCTGCATCACCGCTACCCTGAATTTCGTCGATAACGGAGGAACTGTACGTTCGGATGTTAATCTAAGCTCTGTAAGAATTCTCCGAGTCCGGACTTACGCAAGGATTGTTTTTCCATGTCCGGCTGTTGTGGATGTCAGCGGCCTGGAATGAATGGTGAATGATACAATTCACCTTGACCATTCAACCATAGAAATGCGCAATCCGATGTGTTCCAAGTCTTATACTCATTGGCGTGGAAAATCCAACGACCGGTCCCAGGGTTCCGCTGGCCATGGGAGGTGGCATGCTTGTCATCGCAAGACACAGGGTTCATCCATTGAAGAAATTTTCGGCGTTCCTCGGCTATGCGCGTTTGAACAGAATGAGGAAGTAATTGGCAGTCAGTGACTCACTTTTTTTGCGCACCTTTTGTGCCACAGAATCCTCCTTTAATCCCTGGACTCCATCCTTGACTTCCCTGAGCGTCATCCTTACGCTGGATTAGCACTGTAGCGGCCATCACAAGCAAAGCGGCTCACCATGTGTCGATCGCTAGGATGTTTGTAATTTCCCCACAATATCCTTTCAATTTATCAACGATCACTGCTGCTTTCTTTTCCTTGAACGGCCACTTCAATTTGTCTCTCATACCCATTTTCCTGCTCCCCTGATCGGTTGGCAGAAGGTTCTCCATTTCTGCCTGTAATTTTGCGAGAGGTCCATTATTGGCCATTAGACGCGAGAATGCATCGTGGAGCGCGGGTGGAAGAGAGGCATTATCTTTGATACCCATGAATGTGGTCAGGACACCGCCGATTGAACGAAGTTCATGAAGCAGACTCTGATGGGACGAGTCAGCATCTTGAACGGAAGTAACATATCCTAACAAAAGAGCTGAAGCTGTTGCTATTGTTTGAACAACCTGAATAACAGTTAGACCGCTGGTGATGGGATCCATCTGGGATGTGGAACCCCAGGCCCTTAGCAGCGCCGCTGTGACTTAAAGAAGGAAAGGCGCCCATTGATTCATTTGCAATGCTGAGGCCATGATGCAGTGACACATGTGTCACTGCATCAGAGTCATGGCCTCGTGGGCGCAAGAGTCCGAATTGCGTTGTACTTATTCAATGAAAGAATATAATTGGCAGCATGAGATCTAAAGCGCGCGGCGGAACCACTTACTGATAACCGCCAAAGTTCTGTAGTATCACGAACACACTGCTCAGGCCAGCTTTCTCGAAAGTCGAGCTTCGAGCTTCGAGCTTCGAGCTTCGAGCTTCGAGCCATGAGCACGACTGATCTGCAACTTGTATCAACCACAGAAGACCAGGAAACGAACTTGATGAGAGAACTAAATAATTGACTTGCGGTTGAGAGCAAATTACTATCGATAGTCCCCAATGGCACGGGTGGTTGTCGACGATCAAAAAAATCGCTCAGTCCAGAACATCAGCGCTCGGCTGCGAGTATCACCCGAATAGTCCTTTGGCATGGTGATCAACCAGACTTGCTGGCGTATTGGATTTGCGATACAGACAAGAGTTTCAAAGTTCAAACTAGCATCGGTTACGGAACAAAAGAACAGCGTAACAAACATTGAACCTAGGGTTAGGGTTATAATTTAGGAGGATCCTGGCAAAAAAGAGTTGATTGACGCGTCCACGCGACTTCGGACGCGTTCTTGTTCTTCAATACTTACTCCACTATCCAACTTTCTCAAAACATGACTGACGTTGAGGGCTCGCCAGCCCCACGACGTTCTCAGCGCGATAAAAAACAAGTGAAACCATACGCTTCAGGTCCGTGCCCCTTCATCTTCCACCTTGACACCGTTGATTCGAGATACATGAGTAGGGAGCCAAAGTCCGAATAAGCGCAAGCGCAATGCAGAAGAGGACGACCAGGTAGATTTACAAGACATGGGTGACGCTGAGGTTGAAGCAGACGATGAGGATGATGCTGACGGAGTCGACGACGGCGATGATGAACCAGACACCCGCCCAGCCAAACGAAAGGGAAAGGCCACCGAGTCACGTAAAGCAAAGGCGAAAGCCAAGGGCCCTCCACCTCCAAAGAAACCACGGATGGCAAAAAATGCCCTACCGAAACGTCAGAAAACCCCTAAACCAACCAAGCGTAAAGCCAGAGCCAACGGAGACTTTGATGCAGACAAGCTGGCAACCGAGACCAAGATTTCTGCGGACAATCCTCTTTTTAGTGCGTATGAGCTGATCACATTGTATTTGCCTTGTTCATGTCTTTTTTGTAGACGCTATCATGAACCCGTCCGCAGCGCTGCAATCTACTGCAGAGGACTTTTTGGATTCATTGGCCCAGAGTCCTGGTGCTGCTCAGGCAGAACTTATCAACTGTATTCTACGGGCATGCGGGTGCAATGACTCAGTGGATGCAGATGAAGTTGTGGACTATGATGGTGTTGTCGATTCACTTGATAACTTTACTGAGGGACTGAAACAGGTACGAACAAGACACTTTGAATCATAAGCCATCGCTCACATCACCTAGGAAAATTCACCAATATACCCCCTGACATCCAAATTGCCAATCTTCAAGCGTTTCCGAGCGTCGTTGAGTGAGCTGATCTCACGCCTAGTTCTGAGTGCGGCCGACGTCGGAGCACTTTACACGAGTGATATGGTAACGACACTGCAGACATGGGTGGTTGCGATGAGCAGCTCACAGATTCGAGCATTCCGGCATACAGCAACCGCAGTTGCACTGGAGGTGGAGACCGCGCTGTGTCAAGTAGCAGCAGCAGTTGAGAAAGAGGCGGAGATTGTGGGGCGACAGCGTGAAGGAGAAAGGAAGAGACGTGCAGCAAATAAAGCCCAAAATGTGATGGAGAAAGACCTGGACGGCAAGGCGGCAGAGGTGAGAAAACGTCGTGCTGCCCTCGCAGAGTATCTGAAGGAGATCGTGGATGGGTAAGTATCTTATCTACTTTATTCACTCCAGATCCCTTAACTGATCCCTTCTTCCCAGTGTTTTCGTGCACAGGTACCGCGATCTTGACCCGCACATCCGCGCTGAGTGCGTGCGTGCAATGGGTCATTGGTTTACACACTACCCTGCCCATTTCCTTGATGCCTCCTACCTACGTTATGTTGGATGGGTTCTTTCTGACAGTGCCACACCCGTCCGCCTCGAAGCCGTCCGTGCTTTATCAGCAGTCTACGCGCAGGCCGAGTACATCGGTGGTCTTATGAATTTCACCGCGCGCTTTAAGCCTCGCCTTCTCGAGATGGCAGCACGTGATACAGAGCTCGCCGTGCGCACCGCTGTACTTGGCGTCCTAGGTGCAGTCGACCAGCACGATTTGCTGGAAGACGGGGAACGGGAACAGATGTGCCAGCTCGTATTTGATGGCGAAGTGCGTGTGAGGAAGGCGGTGGCAGGATTTGTTGGTGGTCTCTGGAATGAACTTGTTGAGGAACGGCTAGCGGGGCGCAAGGTGGGCGAGAAAGGAAAGGAACGGGCGGGTGCCAAGGCGTTGGCGATGTTACTTGTGCGTTGGGATCGTGAGCGCGTGGAAGAAGAAGACGGGAGCCAGGACGGTTCGCAGAGAGGAGTGACTATGAGCACAGACATTAAGGGGCGTACGGCGCTTGCTGTGGAGGCTCTGTGGGACGATGTAGATTCTGCGAGCGAGTGGGAGGGGCTTCTTGAGATGCTCCTGCTCGACCATTCTGCCGGAGGAGGCGAGGAAGATTTGGATGCCGCGGATGACTCCATCGCTGCTTCTGCGAAAAACACCGTAGACGAGGCGTGGCGTCTGACTGAGACAGAGGAAAGCGTACTGCTTGAGGTGCTCATTGCATCGCTCCGAAGAGCAAAAGTTCTCGCTGGCACTGCCAAAAAGGTGGGTGCCTCCAGTCATCAAGTATGATTTGAAGGCTGAGATTCATTGTTGGCAGGGCGAGGACGAGACGCTGCTCTCAGATCTCACTCGCGCACTGATTAAGGGTCTACCGAGGTTGTTCATCAAATACCAGACGGACGCCAACCGGATTGCGAATGTGTTGCTAATCCCACCCTTAATGAACATAGAACTGTATCTGGAGATGCGGATGATGACTGTGAGTTGTGTTCAATGCCTTCAATCCATTTCTGTTCGGAGATCATCTAGTCCCTCAAACATACCCTCTTTTTGTTCTTTGATACCCTTCTTACTTTTCTACATGTTCGCCAATACTTACGTGTGATTAACAGGCCTATGCCAATCTCTGGGACGACATCACCAAGCAATTCCTCTCCCACTCCGCCCAAACTGTGCTTGCCCCCGCTGTCTCCTGCATCACGCATCTTCTCTCTTGTCCTTCGCTCAGTAACACTAACAGCACAAAGATTCTGGAACTCGAGGACGAGCTTGCAGCGCAGCTCCGTGACGCTGTTGGTGGGCGCGAGGAGATCGAAGTGGCTGGATTTAACGAGGACGAGGTGCTTGCCCTAAGTGCTGTGTGCGCGCGAGTGTGTGCATTAATAGGGACCAGAGATTTGTGTGGGTGGATGGAAGAGAGCGAGGGCGGGAAACAGAGTTGTGTGTGGGATATCGTCGCTGCACTCGTAGAGCGGGGACGGTTGGGGTATAGGGAAGAAGAGAGGGTGAGTGTTATTTCGTGCGCTTTATTGGAGTGTGGCTGATTGGAATGGTGCAGATGATCGAGCAGGGACTGCAGGTCCTCGGGCTACATATCATGTGGAAGACACGGAGCTTGCCCGACGCTAAGGAGGCGACACCCGAAGATGAGAAGTATATGGAAACTTTGCGCGAGCAACGGGACTCTCTGCTCGAGAAGTTGGTAGAATACGCGGTTGGTACGCAGTCGAATACTGCTGAAGCTGTCAAACGTGCAGTATGTCGCTTCCATCAAGTTTTCGGATCCGAGAAATACTGACACCCTTCTAGGCTTTCCAGAATCTTATGACATTGCACATTCTCTTCTGCGCGGAACAGACGACGACGCCGGACGGACGTGTGTTACCGACTGCTGCATTGCCCCTTGAGCTTGATGATGAGGTGCAGTATCGCTGTGCAGGGTTTATCCAAGCCGCGATCGAGCAGTATGCTGAGCTTCTCGAAGAGGGACATGCATCCAGGGAGGAGGAGGCAAGTGAGAGTGGAGAAAGCTCAGGCGAGGAAAATGTCCCTGCAAAGGCCAAGAAGGGCAAAACCAAAGCTAAATCGCCTGTCATTAAAGGTAAGTTTAAAAGCCATGCACTTCCGTTAATCGCTGATGATTTTGGGTTACGACATGCAGAGCAGCTACTTACGCGCACTCGTCTCGAGCAAGAGTACGTGTTCATGGGAACAATTTCTACGTTCCTAAGGGCCATTCGCGCAGGCGCTGTGCATGTGAGACATAGCGCTGTACTACTCGCCCATTATGGACGGCTCGGACCTGCGTTTGATCTTTGCACGAAGGTAATCATCGATGTTCTGCGCGAAGAGGGGATGTACCGGGAGAATGGCGATCTTGTGGTTGATGTTGTCACTCAGGCACTGAAGGAGGTATGTCTTACGCGTGTTGTTCGCAGGCGGCCGCTCACCAATTCAACCCAGTCATTCACACTTGTCCTTGACTCTATTGTTCGTGGGGAAGACCATGTGGTTGCTCTCGCCAAGCAGCTCGGACAGAGCTTCATGATCCGAGGTGCTCAACTCTCGATTGTCAAGAAGCTTGACAGCCAATACATTGTGCAAACACATACGAACCTCCTCACTTGGATTGTGAAGCGCATTGGCACATATGAGGCTGCCAAGAATAAAAAGGCGCGCAAGACGGCTATCTTGTTCTTCAGGGTGTTACAGCCTCTTCTGGCAGCTGTCGACAGCCGAGACGCCTTAAAGATGTAGGTTGCAAGTGCTTCGAAAGGATGGGGGATCAACTGACAGAACGGTCTAGCAAAGCCCATATGGATCAGGTTCTTGCTCAGACTAAGATCGAGGTTCCACCATCATCCAAAATTTGGGAACCTCAACGAGCGTACGAGAAGAAGTTGTCTTCAATTATGGCAAAGGGCAAAGGCACGTACTACATGCTTGAAATAGGCTTCCTAACTTATCTTCTTTACTAGGTGGTGCAAAGGGTAGAAAGGCCAAAGGCGCCAAGAGTGCAGCAATGGTCACCAGCGACGAATCAGAGAGCGAACCAGAACCTCAACCAGCTGAGGAGGAACCTCCTGCCCCGAAACCACGCCCGAAACCGCGTCCTCTACGCCGCCAGCGGTCTCCTACCTCGTCTTTGTCTGAGCTTGAATCAAGCGACTTAGAGGCTGGGGTCCAGGAACGCATCGAAGAAGCCAAGGAAAATCCCCAAGCTGAGCCGGACGTCCAAGCCGAGCACGAACAAGATCAAGCTACGCCGAGGAACCGTCCTCGTCCTCAAGCAACATACGGGAGGTCACCGACAAAGACACCGTCTGTCCCTCCTGTCCCTAATGGCATCACCTCCCCATCTACGCGAAAACGGCAGAGGACAGACAAAGACGATGAGGATGAGGATGCTGGTGAGAAGAGTGGAGTTGAAGCTGTTGAAGCTAACGGCGGTACCGATACCCCTGGAACCAATGCCCCTCGAGAAGAGAGCCCAACGAATCAAATCCTTTTCAGGAGGAAACGTGCTCGTTATTAGCGCGAACCAGGATTTTTATACTTATTTGTGACTTGTCCGGCGCGACTTTATCTTACTGTTTTTACTGCTATGTTGTAAGTACACATCACCAGGATTGGAAACCAGAATGTTTCCGAGCAACCGATCCCGTCAGAACGCAGACCAAGAGGTCTGCTAGTTAGAATGTAGAGCGGCCACCATTCTGAAGCAAGCATCACTTCAAGTTCTCGGTCATGGCAAATCGAACTCGAGTTTGACTCCAATTCATGTCTTCTAACTTATTATTAGCATACTGTGAACGATCTATTCGCGATGCATGCATCTCGAATTCAAAGCCTACTTTCTCTCCTGGCTCCCTACCTAGTGCACTCTAACCTGAATCCACAAGTCTCTGGGGCCCCTGCATTCAAGTCTCGCTCGAAGTCGAACGTACGATGCCTATTTGACAATTGTTGGATCGGATTGGGCATAACGCATATCGTAGCATAATAATGATGCAGGAATTACAATTTTTGCCGAGTAAATGCTCAACTGAAGTTAAGATCCAACGACTAGTGGAGGAGATTGAAATGCGGAAAGTGCTGCGCTTGCAACATAAGGGAGACGAGATATAAAAAAATGCGAGTACTGTGAAAGGATGATTGGGTGGGTCTTCCCGTCCTCCACTTCTATCATGACAGTAGTCCGCCGGCCCTCTAGCCGGGGGAAAGAATGCCTCTCGAGTACATTTATTTCTCGGGGTTGGGGTTCCTGGAAATAACATCATTTCATGAGTACTTTGCGAAAACAATGAAGAATATGGGAGAGCAACGCGTGTGAAGGATCGGCTCATCGATATCATCAAAGACGCAGTACTCACATTCTCCGCTTGCCTCCAGGGACTGTCGTTACGTTCACGAATCTGTCGACCCTGTTAGCTTGAACTACAGAGGGCGGGATGATGCATACCTGCGGTTGTACAAGATGCGCTTCTTAGCACGGCCCTTTGGCGTTTTCTTCTTCTCCTGCTTGTCAACCTTTGGTGTTTGCGACTTGACCTTACCGGCACGCGCGAGAGATCCGTGAACTGTTCATTATGCGACAGTCAACATACGCATGCTGTGAGTGCGAGCAGCCTTACCTTTACCCATGGTGCTTGACGATGACGGACATCGACACTATATGCACGTGAGTAGCCCATTTAGTGCTGTATAGTTTAGAGAAATAAAGTTTCGGCAAAGGCCGAAGATTGTCTTCCAAGATCCCAGAAGTGTGACTGATCAATCGTAAATTATTCCAACGCACAACCATATGTACCACGCATGTAGGTCGTTCGTAAATGGTCCATGTATACTTGCAAGTTCGTATCAAAGGAATAATGTCGTGAACGACGAGCAACGTATCAAGATAGATAAATATCATATTGGGGTATACATTAATTCGTCATCATGCCAAGCTGCGCCAACATAACTTGTCGCTAGATAGACGGTGAGGGATGATTCAGGGGTTATTGGAGAGACGCACGTCGTCATAGAGGACACTATGTATGGCTCTATTTTCTCGAGCAAGAGGTCTTATAGCAATCACGTCCGACATCGGTCTCGGGCCAAGCGACACACGCCTCGAAACAAGCATCCCAGACACAGAGCGTGGCCTGGAAGATGACTCGCTAGGAGTCTCTTGGAAAGACAGACCCAGCATCTCGTACAGCTCTTTCTGAGCTTGCGCCAAGGCTCGAGCACCAGAAAATGATGTGTTCGAAGTGGACCCTGTATCGACAGATTTTGTGAGATACAGAACTGTGAATGTGAATGGAACTTACCTAGAGAGCTACGGCCAGACAGGTTCGACGTAACGATGCCAAGCGGTTTGTGTAAAGGCAGTGGTGGAACCGGAGGAATGTCGTCTGATGTAGCAGACATAGACATCATCAGGCTTGTGCGTGTACCCAAGCTGCTGACAGAAGAACGCTGACTCCGACATTTGCTAACAGAGCGCAAGCCTGCTTTAGATTGACGTATACTCGACTTCCGAACGGCTGAAACTCGCGCAGATCGCCTACTTGACGACCTCAACGCTGCCATCCCTTCAACTGGCTCTCCGCGGCTCTCCAGAACCTGATCCGAAAGATTATCAAAATCCTGGGCGACATCCTCTGCTTGTTTCCATGCCTCATCTCTTTCAGCCTCCATTGAGTCGATTTGTTCTCGAAGTTTCTGGGATTCGGCGACCTGTTTAAGGAAGGTCGCGTTGACCTTCCTCAAAGCCATGGCAAGGGCACTGGCAGAGTGTACATCGCGCAGACTCTTCAATTGACCTAGCTGCTCGACAATAGTATGGAGCTCGTCAGTGAGCCGGTCAAGAGCAATGGACACTTCAGAAAGTTCCTCCACGGTACGTGCAGCACTCATAGGATCACACAGGTCTGGACCATCCAGATGTCCAGCGAGGGCACCCATAAGCTGCCACCGCTTGCGCACGAGCATCTTGTACCTCGTTTTAACGTCGGTGCGCTGCATCTCAAGGCGATGAATTTCCTCGGGAATGTCCACATCCAACATCTCGGCCCTGAGAAGACGTATAGAAGAGGCTTCTGCAGACTGCTTTATAGCTCTTGAGACGATCGTTTGAAGCTCATGCTGCGTAAGCGTCCACTGAGCCGCCTCCATGGTCATCCCTCGCCACCTCGGGGGTGGTGTGTGGAATTTCGGCGCCGGCGTCGAAGCAGCAGCGGTCAACTTGCGCCATGCATAGCCTGATCCAGAACCATGGGCATAGCCGCTACCCACAGATGAAACGGACCCATTACGCTCCCTGATCCCGGGTACAAATGACCCAAGTGGTTGACCAGGACCGCTAGGTTTGCGCGGACCGATTGGCAGTGGTGGTCTAGCCCTAGTTCGACTCCTGATATTGGAAGGAGGGCCAGGGTTAGCAGAAATGGACGGTGGAGGAATGGTAAAATTAATTTCCGAGCCGGTTTCCTGCAACGATGCACTGCCGCTGGTGCTTGTTGCCAAAGGCATATCATTCTCATTTGAAACCGCGCTGTGATATGGAGGAGGAGCTACGAACGAAGGCGTGAACGAAGGCGATGAATTAGCAGATGAATGTGAAAATGGACTCCATGGAGGAGTAGAGGGAGGGGGTGGCGAAACCGAGGGTAAAAATGAGGTACCAGCCACATGCGAATCAGATTCAGGGCGCTGGGATAAAAGATCGGGAGCCGAGGAAATGCCCTTCGGGAATGCCACTTGCGGCTGAGGGCTGAGTAACTGAGGGCGGTTCGGTGATACTGCGACAGGACAGGATAATTTAGGGCTAGAAGGTTGAATATTAGAACAGAATGATGGCGGCTTAGCGCCTGGTGAATTTGGTGGCGAAGGTGATGAGGCGATGCTTCCAGAGCGGGTATATGGAAGGGAAGGTGATGTATTTTGGGATTCTGGGAGGGGTACAGATGTTGGAGATGAAGGCCCCTCGACCGGAGAGTGTGAGTTTGATATAGATATAAATGAATTCGGAAAAATGTTTAAAGGGACTGATGATGCGAAATTGGATGCAAGCACTTGCAAAACTTCGTCCTCTTGCAGCTTGTCGCTGCTTGTGGATACACGATAGAGTGGGGAACCTATAACGGGATCAACGGGAGATGGTTGCAGTTGTATTGCAACTTCAATATTCTGATCACTTGTATCGGACTGCTGTCCTGCGAGGGAGGACGCTGGAACGAGTGCAACTTCCGAAGTGATAGGAACAGGTTGCGGCGAAGATGTCGACTTCATAGAAGACGCGATAGACACCGGCCTACAAGGGACAGGAGAACTATTGTCTCCCACTGAGCCCTCTTCTCGCGGTGCAACGCTTAGTGTCATCGCCCGGGACAATGTGCCCGTGCCAGCGAATTCTCGTGGTACCGGAAGGGTCGCCGATCTCGGCGCTTGAGGGTGCCTAGGAAGCTGGAGTGCTGTTATAGGTACAGGAAAATTGGGGGAGAATAATGGAGTAAAAATGTTTGGAGTCTCGGGGAAGGTCTGTTCCCCGGTAGAAGAGTTCGAGGAGGGGCAAAAACTCTGCGACTTGGAGCTCACATTGATAGCATAATCTAAAAGGTCATACTCCTGGTTGACATTGACGCATCCGGGAATGCCAAGGGCACGTTCCGCACGTTGACGTTGTGCAAAGATTCCCGTTCCGGAAAGCGGGCTGGTACCAAGAATGTCCAACTCTGCAAAGGCCGTCAATGGCATCTCGATGTGGCCAGCAGGAACGGCAGAAGTAGGTACCAGAGGGAACTGGGATAGCGCGGAAGGATATTGCACAGTAGATGAGGCAATCAATGCAGGAGTGATTGGTGTTTGTGGGACAAGGATTGAACGAGGCCGCTCGCCGATAGGAAGTCTGATCTGCTTTTTATTGCGTTGAAACATGCTGTTTGACAATACATCTGATGCCTTGAAACCTAGAGAACGTTGAATAACAACTGGAAAAAAATACGTTGACACTTACTTCTCCCGCCCCTCAGCGATGGCGTTCCTCCCAGCGCTCTTGCCCTGCGTTTTCTCAGGCTAACGTCGCTGGATTTCGTCTGCAGATATGCGCTGACATCAGAACTAATGGATGCGGCAGGTTGTGGAGGTTCAGGAGCGACAAAATGATACCCATCCAAACCATCCGTTGGACTAGGAGCGACACATTCAGATGATTGGATCGAAGTGCTCGACACGCCTGTTTCCATTTGATGAAATGAAGCCGTTGCGGGTGTATGAGAAGCAGTGTTTGGAACGTCCGAATCAGTCTCATCCATCCTTGCGAGCATACTGCTTGCAGCTATAGAGCTACCACTCTTCATTGGTCGGGCATCGCGAATTGACTCTGGCGACATTGGCGTTGTCGGCACGGGTGAAGGAACCTCTGATATTCGAGAAATGCGCCGTGATAGCCCTGAATGCATGATGATATCAGGAGACGCATAGTAGGCTCCAGAGGATGGGGACTCCATGGTGGATGCACTGGCATCTGAAGGCTTTTGCTCCTTGTCTTGAATGACAGACGTTCTCGCTTGATCCGGCAGGAGTACTCCTGATCCTGAAGGCAGGGGAGGCACAGGGGGTACAATTGAGTCACGACCCGAGGCGCGTGCAAGCGCGACCTCCATAAGCAGATGATCGCCACGAGGGAGAGTGGCAGAATCTTGACGCGCTATGCCGCTGCGGTATCGCGATCCTCGATCACTCGACGACAAAATGAATGAGTTCCCGATAAGAGCACGAGCAAGAGTCGTGCCGGATATAGCGGACATATTTTCCGAATCCATGGGGGATGGAGGGGAGGTGCTCGGAAAAGGCTGCTGATTCGTGCCCGAAGATTCGACATTCATCGTTGGCCGCCTAGTCGGGGGCTTGGTGGGAACAATCTCGACTTCTGGTATGAAGATGGGGGAAGGAATTGACTTCTTCAAAGTGGAAGGTGCCTAAGAGTGTGATCAGCTCAAGTGTTTCTCTCTGGAAGTTGGCTGAGATGAAAAGGAACATAATTTCTTGCTGCAAGGACCGACATGCAGCAAACTAAATTCGAAAAGACGTACCATGTTATCAGACAGCTTCCGAGAGTGAGATATATTGGCAGTAATGGCCTCCTAGACGTCATAGTGAGATTTTGGAATGGTGGACGTGGTCAAGACGCACTTGAAATATAGGACCTGGATTGACATCCTCATCTAGGGCGCTAGTTTCAGCTAACGCTGAATCTTGCGGTGGGCTCATAGGAAGGTTCCACGTAGAACCACGAGAGCCGCGCCTTCCGTTCAATAGCTCCTGTGGGAACCAGTCGTCCAGGGGTTCTGGGTTGTAGTCCAATTGGACCAAAGAAGATCCGACATTTAATCGAGTGCGAGAAGTGGATGCAGAAAGTCTATCGACAGATACACCCCCGCCTGAGGAAAGTTCTTCTGTCATCTGTGAATCGGCTGACTTCTCATGGATATCGAAGATCTCTTCTGGAGGAGCGGATAGAAGTGAGGTAGGTGACTGGTGCGGTCGAAGAGGTACGCCAGAAGATTTTGTCACCTTCGTCTTTCGTTTAACATTCTTTCGCATGAAATTTGAGAGGATCATCCTCCTCCTCTTGCTCTATAAGGCCTCCAGGTTATGCTGCCAAGGGGTACCACACTCTTGAGTGGTAGATATAGTATGGACCTAAACAAGATTAGAACGAATTGTACAGCAATATAGTGTCCACGGACGCGCACAAGCGCGCAGGTTTTGGTGGTGGGACAAGAAGGATGTAGGATGAGGGGAAAAGTTTGTACATTTGGGTACATTCCGGCATTCATAGCAACGTCTGGCAGTTGCACATCAAAGCATCAAGCATAAATGTTTGTTCCTATTTGCTCTGTCTGGGGCTCAAGGTTGCCCTTGCACTGCAGGGCCTTCTTCATCATCTAACACAGCTGTTACGATTAATCGCGCACAAATCGTGTGACCCTGCAACGCTGCAAGATCATTATTTCATTGACCGTCCCATCTATGACCTTGGGAATCATGAGCGCCAGTGGTCAGACAATAGCACCCAGGGACGACGGATGAGGAGCTCTAGTCCCGCTTCCAGGGCGTAACCCCATTTCCCAGTTGGTCTCTTTTCTTTCCCAGGTCACTCATGAGTTGCATCTGAGCCAGCGTCTCACTCAACTGCCATTCATCAAATTGTGGCAGTTCTAACAATCCCATACGATCCGCTACCACAGCCTTTGCAACCCAGTACACATCTTCTCAGATCTACAGCCGCATCAGGACTTTGGCCCACTGAATGATTTCCGATTTGACACGAAATTTTAGCATCACTGTACCACGATCCTGGACCGCATCTAACAGTAGAGGGTTTCGGTTTGATCCTTCGATTGTAAATGCTAGTAGTCGCTGACATTGCAAGGCCGTCAACCCACAGCTCCACTACCCCACCTCGGAAGCGACAACTATGCGACGGGAACCGATAGTATCAAAATATCAATGGGTGCAGTGTGCACCTTATCGGACTACAGCACACACGTGTTCAATTATAGCAGTTACTTAGGACAAAAACGACGACTGCATTCTTATGCGATAGGAATAGATACATGGATACCTTTCGGAAAGTCAACGGCGTTCACAGCGGCTTCTGACCATGCAATATAATTATCCTTGGATTCCCAGATTGTGCTCTCTAAATAAATACGTTGTGGTGCATGACCGAAGAGATGGTATGAGCTTATGCTGATCAGAGGTATGTAAACGAAAGAATTGCGACGAAAACGATTGTGGTGAATATCGAATGATATACCAAGGATGCGAATGCGAATACGGAGAAGTGAACGACGATGCGAGATTTCCAAGTTCCCGTGGACGTATTGCCACATGATAAAATGTAGACTTGTGGTTTTGAGTTGCGATAATGCGAATAAGTCCATGAGGTGAGGTGAATTAGCTAAGTGGCTGAGAAGGAGTGGGAAGGCGTCGAAGGCCCCAAATATATGCTTTGACAGCACAAGTTGGTGATGCGATCATGCAGTGTCATGCGGGCAGGCTGCTGCATATGATCCGTCAGGAATTCCATAATGGAACACGTTATGATATCGTACATACCATAAAGATTAGTCGGATCAGGTGTTTCGAAAAGGACGCAGCTTTTCCAAGACATTTTCCATGCTGGGCTGAGAGTCGAACGTGTGATCGGCTGGCAAAGGAAGAGGCGCCATAAGTGCTCCAGATGTCCCTGATGACATCGATGATGATGAGATCCTACGTAGGGCCCGAGAAGCACGTCGTTCTTCCTTCGCCCTCTGACGTTCCACTCGGCTGATCTCTCCCTGTTGTTCCGGTATGGCTGACAAAGACGAGGTTGTCGAAGGAGTCAGCATCGGAAGAGACAGAGAGGAACGCGAAGACGAGGCAGAGGCCGCGATACCGAATTCTGGTAAAGGTGGTTCTAGAGACGCCACAGACGGACTAGCTTGATCAAGATAATCAAGACCGAGTCCTCTACGAGAGGCAGCAGACGCGTTTGTTGTCCGGGACGGAGCCTCACCACGCGTAGCGTCGAATCGATCTCCATCATCCAGCGTAACCAACGAAGCTCGTGCTAGGCTCGCTGCCGCATCAATATCGTCTGCACCACCGTTGTGTATGACGAGCCAACGCAAACCCTCTATCTCTCTGACCTTCTTTCGAATCTCTCGCTCCAGCATCTGAATGGTCTTGGCCATAGATGCCTTCTCATCTTCAAATTTCTTCGTGATAGTGACGGCATATTCTTGAAGCTGAGCATACTTTTTATTCTGCAAGGCAAGCGCGCTCTTGAGATCGTCCTCAGATGCTGGCAGCTGTGTATCTGCAGGGGTGTCTTTATCTTGTGGGTTCGGTCTGGGAGCCATCCACGCCGCAAGCCTAGCTGAACTCAGCGATGTCGCTGCTGATAAAGTGTTAGCTCGCGGTCGTGACGCTATACCCGGAGAGCGAACAGAGGGAACGCTATTGGTAGACGGGATGACTGGCAAAGGGCTTATGGGTGGCCTAGTTGCCAACTGAGCTGAGGGCGGTGGTGTAGGCAGGGGAGCAGAAGGAGGAGGGCCGCTGGACAATTTCTCTGAGGAAGAGGGCGCACGCTGCAATGGGGCCGGACGCTTCATAGCGGATGCCTTCGGCAATGCGCTGTGATGTCTGCCTCTCCTGCTGCGCACGCTGCTGTCTGTAGCGCGAGATGCATCTGTATCACTTCCCGAAAGACTGAACGCACGAGCACGGTCACTTTCATCTTCCGAAGTAACACCGGCGGTAGCGACGCGGTCCTTCCGACGTTCACGAGAGACCGAGAAACGATGTGGAGGGCTCGCGGCTGGCAGCTTCAGACTGCTGTTAGAGTGCTTGCTCGAGGGAGTAGTTGGCTCCCTTTTAGATGATGCGTGCGAATATTGGGAAAATGACTTCTCACTTGCCATCGAGGTTAGACCATAATTCGAAGGAGGGATGGGGAATTGTAAGCGAGGGGTCGATGGGGGAGTGGGGCTAGTAGGTGTCAGGGGTGCGACAGGACTGGGTTCAACACACTTTCTTGAAACGTTCGCAGTACTAACAACAACGGGTGACAAGGTGGAAGCTTTTTGAGCAGACTTGGTCGGTTTTGGATGACTCTCTGGAAGTGTAAAAAAATCAGAAAAATCATTCAGCGTGTCGTAGTGAGGAGTGTTCTCTGCAGAGGGTTGAGGAAGTGGTTTTGGTGTAGTGGATCGGCTGTTTACACTGGAACTGTGGGACTCCTGGGAAGTACCACGGTAATCAGCTACAGGGAGAGAGAGTGTGGTGGATGAATGAGTGGGAGGGCTGATTGTTGACTTGTACGATGAAGAGTACCGTGCCATCAGAGTCTTGGTGGGAGATCGCAAAGGAGAGAAATGGGCGGCAAATTTGGAGCCTAGTGACGGCGGTGACACGTTCAATGGAGGAAGGGTAGAAGGGAGCCGTCCGCCAGACGCAGATCCATCTACAGTCGAAGCAGCAGTCAGGGGCCTGTAGCGATGTGGTTAGTCTTCCATAAAAAGCAATAATGGATTTAGAAAAAAATGAATGTACAGTCCAGGACTGTGACCATACGCTTTGTTCTCATATTTTGTCAGACGGATAAGGAGGAGTAGATATATGCCGATATAATAGATCATAGGCCGTCCCCGTTTGCCCCATCAACGAGAGATTGGACTGAACAACGCATTCGATCATCAATCCAAACCAGACGAAGGACTCACTCTTTGCTAACAGATCCCGAAGGAGTGTTGGTGGACTTTCTAGGCAGAGCTGAAGACGAAGCGGATGGTCGCTCGGTCTTCTTCCTTCCGAGGAAGGGTAGCATGGAGCGCCTGGACTTGTGCTTTTCTTCGGATGGGGTATTGGGAAGGCCCACCGCAGTTTTGGGAAGCTGGCGTGAACCATGCGAGCTGAAAAAGATCTCTGAGAGATCTGCTGTCTTTGTTCGTGAACGCTGTGGAGTTGGAATGCCAGTTGACATGATGAGGCCAAACGAGAGCGAGCAGCTGTACTAGCGAACGAGAGCTTAGTGTCAGGAGCGTATTCAGAAATGAAATACTAGAATCGCAAAGGTTTTTAAGCGAAATGCATTCGTTCGGGAACCGACAGGAAGGCGTTAACAATTTGAACGGCGATTCTGAAGTAGGAATGATGGAAGTTAAATCAGTGGGGAGACAAAGACAGGCCTTCGATTCTTCGGGAGTGCCACTGGCATGGAGGAGAGAGCTGAAAGAAAAGCGATGGGCGCACAACTGGCGCATATATAAAACTTTATGTTTTTACCGGCACCTCAAATTCATCCGATGACACAAGCGGGTACGGCCCTGCCAATAACCCGCCCATTCAATAAATGACGATTTCTTCTTGCAACTTCTGTAATCTTCAGCAGTTATCGTCATTCTCGATCAGTACGTTACAAGTCGCCAGACGTCCGATTGAACCGCTCGAGATAAGGAAGAATAGTAAAATGAAGCATAGTAAGTACATGCGGCGTTCATAATAAGATTCATGGGAAGAACAAAAAGAGGAGAACCACAGGGCGCTAATGTGTCTAATTCAAGGTACTTTTGGACTTCGAGAAGGCACTGACCTGCTGCGGAATGGAGAACCTTCAGACTTTGGCAAAAACTTGAAATCATCAAAAGAACCTGATCCAAGAGTGTTTCAACCGGACCGAGTCTCTGCTTCATAGTCTCAGGCAGTGGATTCGATACACCTGATGGTAGCGCCGTGGCCAAGGACGAATCGGGTTTAACCAACCAACGATGCTGGTGTGCGGCTGGTGCTGGAGAACCATGGGCGCATCCTGACTTCTTTGAAACACGGCGCAACGTTTGACCATGGGGCCCGGGTTTGAACGTAGACTTAACAAGCATACTGCCGCAATCAAATCGCCCACAGATAGATCAGGTTCGACGGTCCATGAAATCTTAACGTGGTTAACAGTGACCTTAGCATACAGCGGCTGCTAAAAGATCCTATCAATAGCACTGTAACGAAGACAGATACGAAACATGCCAATTTCTTGAAACCTTGGGCGACTCGGCCTCCATAATCTGAGACGAATGAGTCAGGTCATTGAGGACGTTATCCAATCCATCGCCCAACAAAGTTTTGCATCATCAAGCCGAAAGCAAACTTGGACATCCAAGTCTGAGACGTAAGCGCCTTTGCTACCTGCGACCTCCGCATCGGAGAAGACACAGACTTGTGTTGGATTGTTTCTGGATATTGATTATTTTTTTTCGCCAGACATCGGGTACTCTTGGCGTGTCACTGGTAAGGTGGGTTCTACAAAGATAAGCCTGAGAGTGCCGTAAATTTGTGCGACAAACAGATGCAAGTACGAGCAGCCAGGCTAGCCCACTGGCAACCCCTCGACTTACCAGCGTGGTAGGGCGGGGTCAAGCTTAAGTCTTATTGTGGCAGACAGCGGCGACCCACTGACTCGGAGTTACAGTGAGTCTTTAACTTCCTCACAGGACTTTTGCAGCTCAAAGCCTCATCCACATTCTTCTCCTCTTCATCTCCGCAGACAAATGACCCCCGTTAATGTGCCTTGTAACTTGTCACCCCAATTAAATTTTGGAGTCTATGTCGCACATGCCTCCCTCCGTCGGAGTCCGCCTGGCAACACCCCGCTCCAACCTTTCATGGCCCTACGCATGCGTTTGAGCGTGTTGCCCTCCAGCTATTGGGCAACCTCTTCTCAGAAAGCGGAATATTCTGGTAGGGAAATGCAGAAGCGGACTTTGTGACTGCGACTCGGAGAAGAGGCAATTCGGACCCGAACACTGTTGTCTGCGGCTACAGGCCAAGTTCGATGCGTCGATTATCATTCAGTCTCATCCGCGATTCCGGGGGAGCGCTTTGGTACCAAGTTAACAACTGCTCAGAACACGGATATTCAGTAGTTCCATAGACCTTTGCTGGCAATCTGCTGGCAATCTGCTGGCATTTCAATATTCATCTTTAACGAAGTCATGGGGGCCGCATGCGCGCAAAGAAGAAATTCGAAAAATATTCACTTAAAAGCCAGCCGTCCCCTTTCAATCTTCTTGAGAAATATCTGATCTCAAATCACATCCTCACTCACAATGCGTTTCTCCTCTGC